>JAADYS010002449.1:0-20708 GCA_012931995.1 Fusarium albosuccineum | reverse complement strand
GCAGTTGCAGTTGCAGTTGCAGCATGCCCGCAGTGGGCGCGCATCGTGCCGTGTTGCGTGCCAGGCCAGGCCATTTGATGATGATGCTGGGTATGCACCGGTCAACGGACGGGACGGGGAGTCTTGAAGCTAGCCGGACCTTACTTTGCCTATCTAAGGTACCGGCCCAAGTACCTGCTACAACCCCCTGTGTCCGCCCAGGCGGGCATGGCATGGCCAGCTCCTCCTTCCAAGCTGCTTGGTGTCCGTCGTGACTTCCCAGCTGCGACAAACTGCACTTTCCTGCAGGGAACACGACTCAGGACGCTCCCTCCTAGCAGGATTGCTCCTGCAAATGCTGCATTAGAAGCTCTCCTTTTCAATAAGCCGGTCCAAACATACCTGACTCTCTTTGATGAGATTTTTTCTGCCTCCCCCTTCCTTCGGGGACCGTTTTGCCACTCAGCCGCCGCCATGAAACTTTGTCACCGCCGTTGATGTTCCCTCGTCTGTCGTTTCTGGAATTGGCCCTAGTGCCCGCTGTTTCGTCTCTACTTTGGCATCGCATGGGCCATGGCTGGCTGGCTGGTTGACCGCCCTCGTGTGCGTGCGCGCAACAAGGTCTCATCGGTTTCTGATGACAGACTGGACAGGAACTCGAGACGGACCCAGCGACTCTGACAACCCTGCATAGTCCCTTATGTCCCTCTCAACGGAGACCCTCCGGACGATATCATGGCACAGAGACCCTCTAGCAGCCAGAGTCATAGCGCCCGTGCTCATGCCCCTTGTCCGCCGCATGCCCATGCTCCCATGCTCCCATGCCTGGGACGGGACGTGGAGTGCCGGCCTACGTACGCTACACCCGCAAACAGGTCGTCGCGACTCAGTCAAGCAAGACGATTGGAGGTGGATCACGATGCGCTCGCTACACATCCCTGGCGCGAATTCCAAACTCCGGTTTCCTGTCATCAAAGAACCTGGAGAGGCGGTATGCTAGCATCTCTGGCATGAGCATGGCGAAACTTGGTTCTCACGCACCAGAGCAACATGGTGGTCAGAAACAACGGCAGACAACCCGCGGCATTCCCAGTCTAACATCGCGCGCCATGTACGGAGGACCAACGGGACCAACATAGCCAGGCACACGGTTGAGGAGATAACCTTCATTAACGCGGCGCCGGCTCATCCCGCCTCCGTCGAATCAACGATGCCAATTGCACTGATGGTGGTGCCGCCTCTGCCATTCTCATTGAATGCCTTTCTCCTTCCAATGTCTTGGTTCAAGTTTGTGTGTCTGACGCTGTCTCTCTTTAGCATCTCTACGCTCCATTAAAAGTCACCAAGCTCCCGGAGCCGACCTGTCATTGAGCAAAGCATGGATACCCAGGCACGGACGTCCATCCACGCCCTGGATGACGCCAGAATCCAAGCCCCAGATACATACACACACACACACACACACACACAATATCACCAACCTCCTAGTATATCGGCGTCTGTTCAATCACCTTCTTCTGTGGGTAATATCCCGAGCAGAAGGGAAAAACCAGATGAACTCGCTGCTCTCACAGGTAATCAATAGCTCCTGGGTGTTTTTTGCCATGCCTCCAACCTGTGATTGATCATTAATACTACACCACACTAACACGACAGGCTCTCCCACTTGACGATCATCGTCTCTGACCGAAGATCCCGCCCCCTCCATAATGTCCGTTTAATATACCTATTACAATCATCATCGTATTCGACCGTCTTTCCTGGGCCTGCAGACGACGTCTGGCCAGGGGCAAGACATGTCGAAAACGTCGGGGAATTTTAAGATTTCAAGGTGACATTGACGTATGCTATCATGCGTCCCCTTCCCGAAGCGGTTATCATCTCCTCGCACTACCGCTGATTGAGTTGAAACCCTTCAGCATGAGTCCCGAGACGTTTCTAGTATTCCACCCGGACACGGGAGAATAGAGTGCATTCTTACTGCTACAAAATGCGTTTCTGTCGTGTTTTCTCCCTCATATGGGGTTTAGACGATGTTGTTCAGTTACAGTCATCCCGTCACCCTGGCAGGTCTCTCTCTGCGACTCGGCAGTCAAGGTTTGCGAGCTTACAAGGGGTTCATCAACTCTTCGTGGGCCCTCGACCGGTAGTCCGCACACGTTGTGGCCGAGATCATCATGAGACCATTTACTTGGCCAAGGCTGGTTGGCTGGTCTGGCCGTGGCTTACCAGAAGCGCCATCGACTTCGGTCCTTTGTTGTTTGCTTCTCATCAGTTGCTGAAATACTTCAAAAAGCCTCGCTGCGCACGTCCTCTGCGCGTGGAGCTTTTAGTGTCAGGGGCGAGGGTCTCATGGCTCGATAATGCACGGGGCACATCGACGTGGGTGCTGCACAGGAAGCCAAGGAGCCTTGGCCAGTCCCATCCTTTCGTCTGGTTCTTGTCCCCATGATCCCCCCACACTTTGATACTACTCTCCGCTGGTTGTGAAAAGGAGGATCATAATTAGTGGCCTTGGTTAATGAACCAGAATCGACCGTCTTTCTCTTGTATAGCCTCCTCCACAGCCTCGTATCGAACGAGTAAGCAAGGACATGTGGATATGTCGAAACTACACTATGGACACAATACATGACTCTTGACTCCCGATTCTTGGACGAAGACACCAAATTTCAACTTCACCAACCCTGTCAACCCGTCTGCTTGTTTCACCCGTTGGTGACGATCCGGGAGGCTCAGGCACAGATACGCGCTGCGAAAAAAAGAAACGAGGCAAGACATGACCTCTCTCTGTCTGCTCATGGTCCACCTTCCTATGGGGCCTCTGCGTTGGTTGCAACACCGTTGCCTCCGCAGATTCCCGTCGATTGGGAGTTTGGTATCACAAAAGGCTGCATTGCAGATGCGCCAGGCTACACTTGAAATAAAAATCCCTTTCAACAGCTACGGCTGCAGACCAGTGACGGCCGACGAGCTACGAGCTCCACGGCACTGGAACGATGAATGCCGCCGAGACATTTGCTCGGCCCCGTTCATTCATGTAATTCTCGCATTGCATCGCATCTCCCATCAACCAGGACCACATCTTTGCAAGCATGCACGCATGGGGCGTTGAATTGACTCTATCATGTCTCCGCATATCGGGACGCAAGTCGGTGCCGTGTTTGACTTCACAACACCCAGCCAGCTGGAATGCGTCCTCGAAAGGCTCGAGGTCTAAGAAAGTTGCTCCAGCCCCCCCTGCATGAGGCGTTCCTGTTGTAAGTAAACTCGTTGTATCCAACATGTCGGCCGGGCGGTCCGCTTTCATCGCCGATTGTCGCCTCTCAACTATTTACCAACCGTTGTTGCATCTGTATCTCCGACGCTCCCGGCTGGTTCAACAAATTCTGTCTACGAAAAAATACCCTTGTCAAAGAGGTTCTTGACCGCCTGTCTGATGGGCGAATTTACCTAGTTCAACCTCGTGGTCTGTGGTGAACTAGGGGTTGGGCTATCTTGCACCGCGCCGAGCCAATTCGCTCCACAAGCTGGGCCCTCAGCCTCTTGAGGGTGTGTTCCCGCCCGGAGGGCCTGATGTTCGATCTCTGCTGTGCACAAATGGCGTGCCCTGCCGCGCTTCATCTCGCCATGTCCCGCTGGCCCTGGTCCTGGGGCTGTCACGGTATCAGATCATGCAGGTACCAACTCTTGTATCAAAGGCTGAAGGGTTACCATCTGCGTGCCCGGAACTGTCATGGTAGACACTTCTTGTTGAGAAACTAATGATGCTCGCACTCCTTGTCATAAATGATATTGTCCCGAGGCTCGTTTCCCGTCTTGACCCGGAGTTGACGCACAAGTGGTCCGCCTAGCCCACAGCGCACATCGATGTTTCATTTAGTCCTTGCCGAGCGCTTCTAAACTGCCTTCTAGACTTCTCGTTTCCTCCACAGCTACCTCCACCTCGTCGAATAGATCCCCACCTGCCCAAGCCGGCAGCGGGCCGCCCTCTCATCGCCGTATGGTCAAACTCTATATGTATCAATCACTTCGATCCCAGAGAACCCTGGTCTGGCCGTCGTGATCTGAAGTCCGGCCTCGGCATCTAGGGTCGGGTTTCGGTTCGGATGGAACTCGCCTCCTCAGCGGCACACGCCATGGACCGTGCAGCGGACTGCGACCTATTGTGTGGGCCAACTGTCACCAATTGCCCAGTATGAAATCATCCAATATACCGGGTCAATAATGGCTGGTTGTGAGAACATCACTCCACCTCATCTAGCCTCGTTCCTCGCACCTGTTCTGGCCCCGGACAAATGCTACGCTGTGTCCTAACGGCACATCCGTTTACCGCCAGTACAGACAATACAGGACAGGCTGGTTGCCTTCGCAACCTCAAAGCAGTATGCATCGCTGATATTTATTCATCCTGGGGAGGAAGTTGGGGCTTGGTTCTTGTTGTTTACGGCGTCGGAGCGATTGGCTGGTTCATGGGCGAGATGACGGGGTAGGCTTTGATCATTGTCTCTATCTATGGTATACTGGCCTGTTGGTCCAAAAATACACGACCTAGACCTCACCCTCATTGTTCCTCCACCCATTAGATCCCCGGTGGAATCGACAACGCAGTTCAAAACTACGTGTCTTATTTGACCAGCTAGATCATTGTCAGTAGTTCATTCTCAAGGTACACACACACTTGTTCACTTGGAACAAGAGGGGGAATCACCCACATCTTGAGTCGGCCGTCGTCTCCGCAGGATGCCAACATAAAGGGATCGGCCGGATTCCAAGCCACAGCATTACATCGAGGGTGGTGACCGGGTAAGCGCTCAACAGCAGCGCCCGTGTTCTTGTGCCATATCAAGATGTTGCCATCTTCACTCCCGCTCAAAACAAAGCTCTCGTTGGGGCCGCCAAAGGAGCTGCGAATTAGAAACTCGCCGCCAGTATGGCCAAAGAACTTTTGCACCGAGCTCCGCGTCACAAGGTCAATAAGTTGTGCCTCGCCGTCGCATTTATTGACGAGCAAGTGTCGCGAGTCTTGGCTGATGCTGACCGACGTGGGCCGCGCCTTGAGCTCCATGTCAAACTCCAGCTCACGCGTGATGGCGTTGTAGACGTGGATTGTCTGGAGGTTATCGACAGCAACAAGCCAACGGCCATCGGGAGAGCCACAGATATCCTGAACACGGTGCTTCTTGCCCCACTCGTACACCTCGTCGTCATTCACATTCACGGACCGCATGCTGTAGTTGGGGTCTAATGTCCCTAGAACAAACGACTCATTGTCCCGGGCCCAAACGCAGCCGCTCACGGGTTCCGCGAAGCGATCATATCTCTTGATAAGTGTTCCCGACTGGAGTCCTCTGGTTAGTATGTCAAGCAGAAAAATGGATTGCCTCTAACAGCGACTCACATTAGTGCTCCATAACCGTGCGTGTCCATCCCGCGAGCAGCACACCAGCATCGAATCGTCCGGACTGAAAGATATGCTGCCAACGCCGCCTTCATGGTCACCAAGAACCCTTATCACATCGAATGTTTTGGGGTCCCATATCATGACTTGGTCACTGCTGCCGCAGGCTGCTAGCTTGCTTCCATCATGTGAGAATTGTACCTGCCAGACCTCACCTGCCAGGTCAGTGACCTCCACCGCCACCTCTGTGGGGAAGTTTCGCCTATCACAGAGGTGATCTGAGTATAGTGATGGCGACAACGCCTCGGTATGGTACAGACAGGTGTCGATCTGGCTCTGCTTAACTTGTTCAAGAAGCACCGCAAGGCGGTTTTCGGGTAGCATAACCGAAGGAGAGATACATTCTGTTCAAGTCAGCGGAAAATTCGAGAGCACCAGTTCGAGGTGACGTACTTGATAGCTCTGATAATAGTCGTTTTCGAGACTGTCCGCCGGCCCCATCCCATTCCGCCTTAGCCCTGAGGTCGTCGACGGAGCGACACATGAGCAGACTGGACAGGAAGTGAAGTTTTGCGGTATCATGAGATAGCGGAGTCAGCTCCCCCCGAAGTACCATGAGAGCACGGCTGGTGTCCTTCTGCTCCAATAACTCCAAGAACTTTTGTTGTCGTAGCCAGAACCTCATAGCATTACGGTCTGCACCTGGTGCCAGAACCAGCCCGTTCCCCTGACCATCTGCCTCAAATGATGCACCGGCAAGCAGCTGTTCGGCCACAGGCCATGAGCCACTGAGCACAGCAGACCTAAAGCCAGCTACAGTCGGGCTCTCTAGCTCATAGCCACTCTCCTGGCTCACGTTGTCCGCGGCCGCTTGATAACCCATATCCGCCAGTGCCTGTATCAACAACCGAGTCACCTCTTGTCGGTCATGGCCAAAGTACGTCGGGGGGCGTTCGTTGGTCTTTGCGGCAATGCTATTCTTATCTCTTGTTGAGGAGCCATTTACCGCAGCTTTATGGCCATTTGTGACTCCAGAAGCTGTCTGCTGGGACTGAGCCGCGGTTGAACCGTTGGAAAAGCCTAGAGAAGCGCCATTCTGAGGGTCAAGGGTGTCGCTCGCACCCATCATGTCGTCACCTCGTCTTCGTTTAGCAGGAGGTCCGGCAGTAAGGTCTAAGACACCCTCGGAACCAGGAGCAGGGTCGTCTTGAAGCTGTTGCAGAAGCTCAGAAGACGGCGAGCGCTGTCGTCGTCCGAGAATCTGGGGCGGCGCGTGACTCGGGAGTCGCTCGGGGCTGGCACTGGAAGAACCTATATTCGCAATGCCAGACTGGGGTCGATTCCGGGGTGGTTGGTGGTCGTCTGGTTCGGAGTTGGAGCCGTGGTCCAGGGGAGTAGCGGGGGGAGGGGCAGAGATATCAGTGCTGGAGAAGATCGAGGGCAGTTGCGGCGTGTGTGGGTGGTCGGAGGCGTGATCGGGGAGACTGGGGCGGGAAGGCTCGCCGGAGGAGTCCAGGACGGGCCTCTCCGCGGCAAGAGACCGCGGCAGGATCGGGCTTGAGGAGTTAATAAGAAGCTGGCCGCTGGCCAGAAGAGTGAGACATTCGAGTCAGGGGGCGAGAGGAGCGGGAGACGGGGTCGGAAGCAGCTGCGAACGATGATGTGTGGAGTCGTGATAATGGAAGCGGGAGGTGGAGGTGGCGGCGCTGGAGGCACGTATCCGGCTGATGATGGATGGTCGATGGTCCCATGTGACGGAGGCGTCTAATAAGAAGAAACGCCGGGTCGCCAGGGCGAGGGGGAGGGAACGTGGGTGGCGGTTGAGGTTTGGGTTTGGGTTTGGGTTGCAGGGGAGAAAAAGAAGCTTTGGAGAGCTTAAGGAAAATGAGCCGATAGTTTACAAGTCTGGGTATGATGCCAGCTGGAGGTTGTTGTCGGGGCGAGGTTGTCTGTGCAGCTTGGGGCTTGGGCTTGCCTGGGGTTGCAGGACGCTGTTTCTGGGGCTGCCCGTCGTGAGGTCACCCTATTAGGTAGCGAGTTTCTTGGGCACTGGCGGATGGGTCAGTAATGTGGTTGTTTCAGAGGGGCCTTGGGCGGTGGTTGCAGTGGCTGGCTACCTACAGTACTGTACCTACGTAGGTGCGGTGCGCTGGCGGGTGGATAACCATGAGGGAATGGATCTGCTCAAGAACCTTGAGCATCCACATCCACGGATCCTAGATGCTCGGAGAATTATCATTCTCAACTGAGGACCAGGACAACGGCGAGGTTACACATCGACTGCGCTCCTTCTACAACGGGTGCTATGATAGACTTATGGATGCCTCCCCATCCATCTCTATTAGCGCCTCGGCCCAAGATGCAGTGTCACCTCGTCGAGAAGCACACCACTCCAGCCTTAGCTGATGACGTCCGGGTCCCGTTCCCCAGACATCCATCCATCCATCCATACTTTATCTGTCTCTCGTCATCACATGGGCTGGCCTGGTCCGAGTTCTGACTGCAGTTGAGTGTGCAGTATAAACTCTCGGCCTGTTTCCTCCTCGGCCCTTGGCCGCATAGTAATAAATTACTCAAATAGGGACGTGTCCAAACCTGCTTACTCCGTCACTTTCCTGTGCATTGTCTCATCTTCCTCTGGTCCATTTGCAGTTAGACGTCTCTAATCAAGACCCCTTGTGACCGCTGACCCACCACGTTTCCAGTGTTGTCGATAGGGGATCCATCCTCATGCGCGTATGATGCTTCCCCTCATCAACGCCATTTCGAGATCAGCATGCGTGTATTCCGTTTAATTGCTCGGGATGTAATATGGCACCGAATGATCTACTGAATACCTCCGAGTTCCCCGTCCTATCCCCTTGAATAACCAAGGGCTTGTGTACAGATGAAAGTTGCCCTTCATATTGTCGTCCAGGCGGCCTTTATCGTTTCGATATCCATCCGCCTTACCCAGATAGTCACTTCTGCAACCCAACAGAGAGTCTTGTAAACTCCACATGTTCACCGCTCACCAACACTCGAAATTCACTGATGTCCTTACTCGCTCACTCGCTTTATCAGTTTCAAGTACGCTAACCGGCTTTGATGTGATAAAGAGTAGTTCCAACTTCCAGGGCTGTCTCAGGAGCGCCAGGCTACTACATAGTTCACGTCGGGGCCTCCAGCAAGACAGGCAAGACACCTAAAACAGCCATGTCTCGAAATGCCTCGTCATCGCCGTCGTCTCTGTGACACTTTAATGGGACGGGAGGCATCCATTTTTCTCTTGAAAAACGCATCACGCGGTGACGTATCAATCAGGCTGCAGAATTATTTTCCTTCATTCAAGCCACAATCCAGAAAGTCGGCACGGATACACTGTCACGTGCCATCCATCTCACCCCCCAGATAGGTACCTCAGGTAAGCGACCGTAAGGCACAAAATTTAGGTAGGCAAGGCTGCTGCGCCACTCTGTGGCTACGTGGGGACGTAATGATCCAGGGCAGCGGCGCAACCTTAGTGCCCTTGTTAGGCTCGTGAACTCGGTGTCGTCTTGCGAGTCCCTCCTTAACCCAGCATCACCACGCTTTTTTTTCCCTATTTCACCACCTTCGCCCGCCAAAGGCACTTTTCTGTTTCGTTCAACACAACCGACTGCTCTGAATCTAGTGCAGCGATCATCGCAACCGCCCCGAGCCCTCCCCATCAAGCTTGCGCATCGTTCCAGGAGTCCTCCACACCGACTGCTCCCCGAAACTCAACCGTCGACCTCCCACCACAACCCTTCACCGTCGATCCGACTTGATCCAATACACAGACCAGACACGTATAGAGGTCGGATACACGGTTCAGAAGATGACCAGCAACCTCTCCACGCAGGGTGGCATCTCAGATCCCGCCCTGATCCAGTGAGTCCCCGCGGCAACCCCTCGATGCGGTCTTGCCTCTAACCTCGCATCGCCAGGCTCGTCAACAAGCTTCAGGATGTGTTTGCAACTGTTGGTGTCAACAACCCCATTGACCTGCCCCAGATCGCCGTCGTGGGCAGTCAGTCAAGCGGAAAGAGTTCAGTGCTGGAAAACATTGTCGGCCGAGACTTGTGAGTTGCCGCATACCGCCTGGAATACCCAAGGGTGTGTTAGGGAGGAGCTTGAAGACTGACTGAATATCCCAGCTTGCCCCGAGGCTCCGGTATCGTGACCCGACGGCCCCTCGTCCTCCAGCTCATCAACCGCCCTGCGCAAGCCAACGGCGTCAAGTCTGAGGAGGTCGACACCTCCAACGACAAGGCCGCCAACGCTGACGAGTGGGGAGAGTTCCTTCACGTTCCCGGACAAAAGTTCTACGACTTCTCCAAGATCCGAGACGAGATTACGCGGGAAACAGAAGCCAAGGTCGGACGAAATGCCGGCATCTCCCCAGCTCCCATCAACCTGCGCATCTACTCGCCCAACGTCCTCACCCTGACATTGGTGGATCTGCCTGGTCTGACCAAGGTGCCCGTTGGAGACCAGCCCCGCGATATCGAGCGACAGATCCGAGAGATGGTTCTCAAGCATATTGGAAAGTCGAACGCCATTATTCTTGCAGTTACCGCCGCCAACCAAGATCTGGCCAACTCGGATGGCCTCAAGCTTGCGCGAGAGGTAGATCCTGAGGGTCAACGGACTATCGGTGTCCTTACCAAGGTCGATTTGATGGACGAGGGAACCGACGTTATCGACATCCTATCGAACCGTGTCATTCCTCTCCGACTAGGCTACGTCCCCGTAGTGAACCGCGGTCAGCGAGACATCGACAATCGGAAGGCCATCAACCAGGCGTTGGAGGCTGAGAAGAATTTTTTTGAAAACCACAAAGCCTACCGTAACAAGAGCTCCTACTGCGGAACTCCATACCTTGCTCGCAAGTTGAACCTCATCCTCATGATGCACATCAAGCAGACGCTACCCGATATCAAGGCCCGTATCAGCAGCTCCCTCCAGAAGTACTCGGCTGAGCTTGAGGGTCTGGGCCCTTCAATGCTTGGAAACAGCGCCAATATTGTCCTCAACATCATCACCGAGTTCACTAATGAATGGCGCACAGTTCTGGACGGAAACAACACTGAGCTGTCGAGCACCGAGCTTTCGGGCGGTGCCCGTATCAGCTTTGTCTTTCACGAGCTCTACTCCAACGGTGTGAAAGCCATTGACCCGTTTGATGTGGTCAAAGATGTTGATATTCGCACTATTCTGTACAACTCTTCCGGTTCCTCGCCAGCTCTCTTTGTGGGCACTACCGCATTTGAGTTGATCGTGAAGCAGCAGATCAAGCGCCTTGAAGACCCCAGCTTGAAGTGTGTCTCACTCGTGTACGACGAGCTGGTCCGCATCTTGTCTCAGCTTCTTGCTAAGCAGCTCTACCGCCGGTACCCGCAGCTAAAGGAGAAGATGCACGGCGTGGTGATTGCCTTCTTCAAGAAGGCTATGGAGCCTACAAACAAGCTAGTTAGAGACCTGGTTTCTATGGAGGCTTGCTACGTGAACACTGGACACCCCGACTTTTTGAACGGCCACCGAGTGAGTTTACCTAGACAATATGGCAGTCTTCATTATCGCTAACCCGATCCTCCAGGCAATGGCCATGGTTAACGAGCGGTACAACCCCAGCAAGCCCGTCCAGGTAGACCCCAAGACTGGCAAGCCTCTGGCCTCTACTCCTCGTGCGGCCAGCCCAACTGTTCCCGAGCCCGATAGCGCTGGAAACTCTGGTTTCTTTGGCAGCTTCTTCGCGGCGAAGAACAAGAAGAAGGCCGCCGCCATGGAAGCCCCTCCACCAACCCTGAAAGCTTCAGGCACTCTATCAGAGCGGGAGAACATTGAGGTCGAAGTCATCAGTACGTGAAATTCGACAGAAATGCTTTATACTTGGTTGCTAACCTATGTTACAGAACTGCTGATCTCATCTTACTACAACATTGTCAAGCGAACCATGATCGATATGGTTCCCAAGGCCATTATGCTCACCCTTGTTCAGTAAGTATCTCAGTGCTGAACGTCTGTTTCACTTTCTAACGTCCTTCGTAGATTTACCAAGGATGAGATGCAACGTGAACTGTTGGAGAACATGTACCGAACCGACACGCTGGATGAGCTCCTAAAGGAGAGTGACTTCACCATCCGGCGGAGGAAAGAGTGTCAACAGATGGTCGAGTCCCTATCCAAGGCCAGCGAAATTGTCAGCCAAGTCCAGTAATGCCACCCCTGAACGAGGCCCCTCATTCATATCTCAACCCAACGTCACGGCCAGTCTGCAACCCTTCGAGAAGTTACTACTCCATATACCGAACGCTCAAAGGGACCATAGCACCACCATCGACTCTGAGCCCCTTTGTCACGACGTCCCGAGCATCACTTTTTTTTTTCGATACCACCACCACCACATTTGAAAGGAGACGTAGAGTAGAATGCTTAATGACTTACACTGGAATGCATGGCTGCATGGGTCATGCGCACCCGCGGCAGAGGGCTCGGAGGCGAAAGTTCCTTCTTGTGGGTTTGTCACGGAGCGGGAGTATATGGAGGATCTGTGTTGGCCGGACAGCGAGGTTTTTTGTTCTTCAGGCCTCTCACCTGTCGATGCTGCTGCTTCTTATGCCTTCTCTTTGTGAGTTGCGCAGACCTAGAGGCAACTATAGGTAGAATATATAATTGTCCCCCCCTTAAGTTGCAAGGTCGACCTCGAATATTAGGCGCATTTCTACACACATAGGAGAAATTGCCTAAGCTATATCTTGCCAACTGTGATGAACAAAAACAATATTGAGGTCTACCTTTGGCGTGACAATTGAGATGGCTCCAACTTGCAGCCGTGTTCATGATGTGTATAACAAGGTATGTATCTTGCAGTCGCATCACAGCTTCGACGTCTCCTTCAACACCAGGCCGCCCTCGTGCAACTCATACTCCCTCCCGCTCTCCCATCCCATCCATCCCCTCAGAACCTCCTCGCCGCCGTCTCCCGGCGCCAGCAGCTGTCCTTCGTATCCATCACCTGGTACCCCCGTCCCCTGGCCGAACTTGGCCGCATCAACGAGTCCTGCGCCCTCCTTCACAGCCAGACACGGCGTCTCTCGCAGCGTCACCGCCGGCCGCTGGTCGCCCTCCCGCGTGGGATCCGTCTCCAGTTCACTGTACTCTAGTACGGGCGTGCAACACGCGTCTGTGCCGTCAAATACAGTCTCCCACTCGGTACGAGTCTTGCTCCGGAACTTGTCGGTCATTATCTTGCGCATCTCGGGCCAAAGGCTCGTGTCTTGCCGTGTTGCTTCCCACCCTTGGTCTACCAGACCCAAGCCTTTCACCAGGGCAGCAAAGAACTGCGGTTCCAGAGCCCCCACGGACATGTATTTTCCGTCTGACGTCTCGTATGTATCATACCACGGACATCCTCCATCAAGTATGTTATTGCCCCGGCCGCGGTCACCGAGTGGCGTCTTGAGTGCCATCCGTGGAAAAGTCGCCAGATACGAGCTGCCATCGACCATGTTCGCCTCGACAACCTGTCCACGGCCTGATGAATGTCTTGCGATGACGGCCATCAAGACTCCCTGGAATAGGACCGCGCCACCGCCCGCGAAGTCCGCCAGGATGTTCCACGGCGGGTGTGGCTTCTCTCCTTCTCTCCCCAGCAGACCCAGCGCCCCTGAGACAGCAAGATAATTGATGTCGTGCCCCGCCATGAGCGCATACTTGCCGTCTCTTCGGAATCCTGTCATTCGGCCGTAGATGAGCCTCGGGTTCAGGCTGCAAAGGACATCCGGACCCAGGCCCAGCTTCTCGAGGACACCAGGGCGAAAAGGGTCGATAATGACATCGGCTTTAGAAGCGAGACGCTTGATGAGGGCGACGCCCCGGGCAGACTTGAGATCCACGGCGATGGATGCCTTGTGCCGAGCGAGCATGTCCTCTGTAGGTATGGCTCGTGGCGCAAGACGTGGTGATGTGCCGGGCTGGGCCCGGTCAATGCGGAGGACGGAGGCCCCGGCGTCGGAGAGGAGCATGCCGGCAAACGGGCCTCGTCGGGGCATCAGCCTACGGACTCGGGCGAGGGAATGTGGGACTTACCCGGAGCGAGACCGGCAAACTCCAGCACCTTGATGCCGTATAGAGGCGGAGAGCCAGCCATGTTGGATGAAAGGCTGACGTGGAAACAGAATTACAGCAGCTGCTAATCAATGGGATTACTATGAGTTGGTGTACATTAGATGCAGTGTAGGATAAAGTATGAATTGAATATTCTATCGCTGTCGTTTTGTCTCTACGGTTGATATAAATCGGAGTAGCTTACCCGCCCCGCGAATACCAGACCCAGCCGAGGTTCCCGGCTCCGGCCCCCGGTGCTCCACGGGCCGGGAAGGAGCAACCGTGGGGTCCGCCTTCCACAGGATTTTAGCCTCGCCAGAAAAGAATGCGGGGTGCAAGGCCCCCTGAAGGCACCGAAAATTAGGGAGCCGAACCCACTGAAACGGATCCCCTGGCAGCGACATGCCGTCCGCTAAGGATGCAGGGTACACAGCGCCCTTGGGGGTGTGCGACCGGGATAGGGCGTTGCTGGGTTGGGGGAAGTTGGCTTTAATTACATGTGACATCCGTAGCGGAAATACCACTGTGAACCATGGATATCCGATCCTAACTACTCACCCTACACCGGCAGCCGAATTATTAGTATCTCGGTCTCTGTCAACATCACCAATTCAGCTTTGTAATACTTCTGTTTTGTAAGTAGAGAGTTTCTAATAATCCATTGTCAAGCAAAACCTGATCCCCAAACCTTGAATCTGAACCTTCTAATTTCTCCTTTCCCGAGTTGACACGGCCCTTTGCCCCACGCATGTATACTTAGTCGGTCACTGCATCGCACAACACAACCTGACGTGATTACGTACAAAACCACCCCATACCCAGAGCTCACCGAGGAGATAGATGTACTGTACAGGGCTGAGAAACACGCCATGCACTTTCACCGTGGGTCCGAGTTCGGTCGCTGCTCGGTCAGGGGATTCGGCGAGTTGCAGCAGATGCCGGCCCCGGAAGTCACGGTAGATATCACGAGATGGTGGTGCAACAATCGCTGATGTGTCCTTGGCACTGAGATAATCCCTGGTAGACCAGGTGGCAGGTTGCGGCTGAGCTGCTGCTGGGGGCAAGCAGCACACGACGACATTCGCTATGTGTCCCCCAATCGCCGTCGCCATTGTCGCCGCCGAGGCCCTCGAAAAACCCCCAGAACCATGGGTCCGACTCCTCTTCGCTCTTGCTGTTGGCTCGTGTCTTGGGTTTCTTCTTCCTTCTCTTGTTCTCGGGCTTTCCTCTGCCACGGGCCCGTTCCTGTTGTAAGTCTTGAACGGCATCTGACAGGGGGGTGCCCTCTAGTAAAGTGTCGTCTGGCGTACTTTTCGCTGTTGTTCTTGGTGCTGCCGCCTTTTCTTTTCCTGCCTTGTCTCTCGGGGTCCCTTCGGTCGCCGGTATATGGACCATTCGTAGCTTGTTGGCACATCGAGCTGTTCTTGGTGGCGTGCTGTAGAACCCCAAAGGCCGCGATGGGAGTGGACGGGAGAGCAGTCCTCACAGGCACTTTGAGTGAATGAGAAGTTGACTACGGAAGAGGTGTCCCTTGTGAGGATTTGTTGTTATTCATCTTGCCAGAAGGCAATATCTTCATTTTGGGCAGAGCTGGTCGAGTATTGCGTCAATCATGCTATAGCAATGCAGCATTTACCTTTGATTTGAGTCACTGGGCTGCTGGGTTCAGGCATGGGACCTCTTACTGGTCCAATCTTCCCCCTTTTTGTACTGTGGCCTTTATTAGGTTACTTGGTCCCCGTTTTGGGTGGTATGAAGCCCAACTCAAAAGATCCCAACACCGAGAATCAACCCATCTTCAACCCACTAGGTGTTCACCGTCACTACTGGCTGACACAATGATCAACGGTCACAGGGCCATATCCATTTTAAAAAGCGTACCTCTTTCATTCTTCGTACTTTCAAGGGCTTAAAAAGGGGGAATAAGAGAATCGTAAAACCCAAAACATGTCTATCGAAAAACCAGACCAAAAAAGAAAGGGGGATTCCCTTCTTGAAACCCCGCCAACGCCCTACGCAAATGCATGCCCGTGACAGTTCCCAAGAATAAGAAACAGAAGCTAGGGTAATTCCAACACCGTTCCGTGCAGACCAAAAAGACAAAAACAGGGTGTGAGAGCCTTGACGAGAGGACCAGAAAGCATTTGTGTGAGGCTAGCTCGGGTATGGCGGTCTTTCTGTTTGGTCTCAAGGAATGTGGGTTTCTCTCTCAGCGGCTCTCACTCTCGGTCTCCGCTCTTTTCAAGCTTCCACTTAGAACCAGTCACCCTGGTCGTGCATGGCCTCGGCCACCTTGATGAAGCCGGCAATGTTGCTGCCAGCAATCAAGCTGGGGAGTTCGCCCTCCTTGGCGGCAACGTACTTCTGAGCCGTCTCGAGACCAGCGAAGAAAGCGTCCTTCATGATGGCCTTGAGGCGCTCGTCGACCTCCTCCGAAGTCCACTGGATGCGCTGGCTGTTCTGGGCCATCTCGAGACCAGAAACGGCAACACCGCCACAGTTGGAGGCCTTGCCGGGGGCGTACCAGATAGCATCAGCACCCTTCTCCTTGCGCTGGGCCTCGAAGATGTCGATAGCCTCAACAGTGCAGCCCATGTTGGAACCCTCAGCAACGATGAATGCGCCAGCATCAACAAGAGCCTGAGCCTCCTCCTTGCTGACCTCGTTCTGGGTGGCGCTGGGGAGAGCAATGTCGACCTTGCCGACGTGGACCCAAGGTCGGGCACCCTCAATCCAAGTGAATTGGCCATCGTGCTCGAAGGTAGTGAGAGCCTGGTGCTTGATCTTGAGGGCGGCAATGTTGTGGATCTGCTCGGGGGTGAAGGAAGAGCCCTCCTTGGCGACGAGAGCGCCCTTGGAGTCGGAAAGAGAGACGACAGTACCGCCGAGCTCAATGACCTTGAGAGCGGCGTACTGAGCAACGTTGCCGGAACCGGAGAGGGCGACGCGCTTGCCCTCGAAAGTGCCACGGTTGGCGTGCTTGAGCATGTGCTCAACGTAGTAAACAAGGCCGTAACCAGTAGCCTCAGGTCGGATCAAGCTGCCACCCCAAGAAAGTCCCTTGCCAGTGAGAACACCCTCCCAGCGGTTGCGAAGCTTGCGGTAAGCACCGAACAGGTAGCCGATCTCTCGGCCACCGACACCAATATCACCAGCAGGGACATCAGTCTCGCCACCAATGTGCTTGGACAGCTCAGTCATGAAAGCCTGGCAGAATCGGCGGATCTCAGCATCAGACTTGCCCTTGGGGTCGAAGTCAGCGCCACCCTTGCCACCACCCATGTTCACTGAACTCGAGTTAGCAAGTCTGCGGTTGCATCGATGCAATCTGGAACTGTTCCACCACCCCGCACTAGGCATGCAGGAACGCAGAACTGTTCAGACAAGCGCGGGAAAAGAGTCACTTACGGCCAGTCAGGGCATTCTTGAAGATCTGCTCGAAACCAAGGAACTTGAGACTAGACTCCAGTGTTAGTACTACGTCATTTATGATAGATGGCGGTCGTGCCAAAGAGAGCTCAGCTTACATGGACAGGTTGACAGAGGGGTGGAATCGAAGACCGCCCTTGTAAGGACCAAGAGCCGAGTTGAACTGGACGCGGTAGCCACGGTTGACCTGGAGGTTGCCCTTGTCATCGTTCCAGACGACACGGAACTGGATAACACGCTCGGGAATGGCAGCAACGGCCAGAGCGGTGCGGTACTCGGGGTGGTCGTTGAAGAGGGTGCTGTTCTCGAGGGCAGAGGCGAGCTCTATAGATGGACGATTAGGATTGGTGTTGCTGGGATGGTGCAGTAGGATATTAGGAAAGATGCTTACCGCCGTAAGCCTGCTCGAACTCGGGCTCGTGAGGGAGGTGAGACATAGTGTTCAGCTGCATTGGCGTTGATTGGTGGTGGATTGGTATAAGTAGGTTGAGGTGCGGCTGGGATGTCGAGTCGAGTTGGAATATCAAGGAAGGTGGTCGAGAATATTCACTGTGGTTTCCAATGCGAGTGAGGAAGATGGAGAGAGAAACCGTCTGGAGGAGGACGGGAGCCAAGGTTTATATGCTTTGGAGAGGGCGCGATGGGATGGGGAGAGATGGGGAGAGATGTCCCCCAAGGCCCTCGTTGCTCCCTCCATCATGGATGGCTCCATCCTCCGTGTTCCATGGGTCCATGCCGCAAACAAGCCGCATCCGCATCCGACTCACCTTGGGCATACGACAGCGACAAGGAAGTCCCCGACGGGAGGAGAGGCAGAAAAAAGCTCACTCCACACGCACCTATGGCGTTCCGCAAAGACGAAGTGGCATTCATTATCCCATCTCATTGTGTGGCACCCCTAATCTCTGGGCTCTGCGTCGTCCCGATAAACCCCAGAGCCACCACACCCCACAAACAGGAGGAGGCGAGCAAGAGAGGTGAGCCTCACGCCCCCCCTCAGGTTGGGGTCGCTCCCCCGTACAGGACTCGGTCGGCCGTGGTTGACGTCGTCTGCTTCCGGCCCCAGACCAGGGACGGCATGGATGGGCGGCTGGGCCTTGACGCGGCGAGATGGAAGGGAAGGGAGCCAGACAGACCACTTGTCGTTGGCGGTGACATGAAAGCTTCAGGTCAGCGACAATTGGAAAGTGCACCATGCCTCGGACCTGCAGTCCGCGCGCCCTCTTCTGGTGCTCCCTTCCCTGCACGCTCCAAGTCAAGTCGTGCCTAACAGCCATGCGCCATCCATGGCAGGTACGCTAGCCACAGCATGGCATGGCAAGGTGGATGCTACCTCCCTAGCATTTTGCTGCCGTACAGTACCTTACCCAGACCGCGGGCTGGCGTCTAACGTCACTCCTGGGGCGTGCCGCATTCCCCACCATCTCTCACAAGCAAATCGCGCTCATCTTTCTCCTCCGCCGCCGCCATCGCAATTGTGCATCGCTCCTGCATCCTCCGAAACTCGCTCGGCAATATTGGTCTATCCTGCCGTCCAGTGCCCATCTCTCTTTCCGCCAATCTCACCTCCACTTGTAAGCAGTCGCACTGGCAGTCACAGCCGCAGCGCCGTAGTCGTATCACTTTCCCATACTCGGTGCCCTGCCCTCTAGAGTAAAGATCCTAGCATCAGCATGCTCCGATATCTGGCCTTTGCCCCTCTGGCCATTCACTACCATGGTGCCTTTCTCATTAGCCAACGCCCATTATCCCAGCTATTATCAGATCCCCGTCCATCGGTTGGCAACTGGCTCCTCCACTCTGCCACTCCACGCTTGCCGCTGCCGCGCTGCTGCTCGCGTGGTGGGGGTATGCACATCTTATCGCCGCCTCTAGGTTCAGTGAAATCATCGCCATCAATCATTGATTGATGGACAGATTGATTGATACTCAGCTGGCTTGACTGAGATCAGAGCCCGAGAGAACAAAGCACGCTGTTGTCTCAGCTAACAAACACCCCACACAGCAAAGCATCATGACATCCCGCGTTCGAGGCTCCAGCACGGTCAATCTCTTGAACCCACCCCGGTCGACGTCCCCAAAGCACGTACCTCGTCCATCCGTGCAAGCAACGGCTTCGTTGCCAGAACGCAGGCATCTACCTCATACAGGCTCATCTCCTGCCGCCACAACAGCCGCCCACAACACGCCAGCGTCCATCAACCCAAAATAAGAACGCATTATACAAGCATAAGCATGGGGCTAAGTCCCGGGGTTTCGACCCGACAAAGCCCTAAATCAACAATCCATTACCAATTCCCAACCCAAACATCGACTGTATGGCCAAGAAAGGAAATAAACCATCGGTGCCACCGAATCAGAAGCCGCACAGCACGCGGGAATCCCGTCTGCATCTGCTACCCTGGCCCCCCTCTCCCCAGCCTGTACTCCGACCCTGTCCACCATGCGAACCTGCAGTAACTGCTGTCGCGGGGCGGGCCCTCGACGCGCCACTGGGAAAGGTCGTCATGGGTAGAAGACGTCGAGGAATTCCTCGGAGGCCTTGACAGACTAGAGTCTCCGTTGATAGGCCACCATGTATCACTAGAGGTATCGAATCATGCCCGGCCTCGGCCAGATTCTACTGACAAGCGCCAGGCTCGGGTACGCTTAGTATTACGATGCCTTACCTTAGCTTGCCAAGCTTGACGACCGTCTCCATCTTCCCGCAGACAGTGAAAAAAAAACCCCGGGTAACTCAAGTATCCCAAGCCTCACGGCCCTGGCTCCGTGGCCCCATCGACGCGCATGCTGGGCACTCCTCCCCAGACCCTTCGACTAGATACTATCAGAGCTAGCTCATTGGCCGCCTTGTCAACTTGTTTGGAGAATCAATTGACATCGACCTCAACCTCCGACCAATCAGAGTCTCTTCTAGCGCTCTCCTTCGCCTATAACGGAAAAGACAACTATCAAGACTCCAAAACCCCGGGACGGCGAGACAGGCCACCATATGCTACCGAATGCTCCCCGAACAATGGATTGGTCCGTTTCGATTCATGCTGCCTGACGCCGTCTCCGGCCTTTTCTCGCCTCTCGCCGCCGGCGGGGTGCCAGGATGAAATGAATCCGGGGGAGAGACGGTCCAAGAGGGGCCCTGTTCCCTCACTGACCCTGATGCTCGCGGCGCTTCACCGTGACTCGTTACCGTAATAGTCATGAACAGTTGTCAATTGTCAACGATACTGCCCGGTCCGATTGGCGTCCCATACACTACGTTTCACCTCCCGCGCTTTCTTCCGTCCTCGGACCTTGCATGCCGTGAGGCCATGCCGCCGTCCGTCGGGCGGCTGCCTCGCTCTTTACTCGACCGAGGCTAAAGTGCCGTTTACGCTCTCACAGATCCGTTGGCGCGCGTCATTGCCCAGCCGGACATTGAAGTCCACAGAGATCAGCCTAAGCTAGTCATATCTCCTGGTCCTATACCGGCCATCCAGAATCTTACGGGGAAAAAGTTGATTTTGATTCAGCTGGTGTTTTCGCGCGCCTTCTCGATACTTGGGACTATCAATGGACCACCCTCGCAGCACATCTCGTTATTCGCGCCTCCCAACCCTCGGATCTCCTCCGAGTGCTGCTCACCCCGGCGTTGACAGCCGAACCACCATGGCATCGGCCAGCCCCCGATTCCGCAACTTAACCACCATCATGAATCCATTTTTCCCACGGATCTCTTGTCTGCCCAGGCCACCCTTCGGATGTCTCGCATCCCATCCCCGAACCCCCAAACATCTTTCCCCTCCATTTACAC
>JAADYS010002448.1:0-11675 GCA_012931995.1 Fusarium albosuccineum | reverse complement strand
CCTTATATACTCTAGTAGATTAATATAAGTAATTCTAATAAAGGATACCTACTTAGAGTAGTATTACCGCGCGCTGTGCTCTTGGTATGTGTTGCGAGATGGAACGAATGACGGAGGATTGCCGTGGGGTTGAGGTTCAAGGGGAGTCCTTGCTGGGGCGTGAGATTGCACTGCTGGTAGAGAGGATGGTACTGTGGCAGTATAAAATGTGAAAAGGAACGTATCTGCAAAGTAGGTGTTATTTTGTTCTTGTGAGATTCTCGGTTCTTGTTTCTGAAGCCTTGAACGCTCGCTGAAGTCGGGTTGTCGAAACCCCTAGAATATCAAAACGTGAGCAACATGTCGCGAATGCAGACCCCCGAAGAGAAGCACCCGGAACTCTTCCGATCGGATCTCAACATCGATCGTCGCAAGTGCAAGAGAACAGTCCCCATGGAAGTCCTTGCCTTGGGAATGCCACGAACAGGCACAGCTTGTAAGTCGCCCTTCTTACCCGTCGCAACCAGTTGACCAACACCTACCCAGCAATGCAACGAGCTCTCATGATCCTCGGCTACAACGAAGTATACCACGGCTTCGCCATGTTCTCTAACGTCTGCGAAGTCGAGCTCTGGAAGGATGCCATCAAGAGGAAATACGAGCCTCAGCCTGGCCAGAAGCATCCCGATCGTGAGGACTTTGACCAGCTTCTCGGACACTGTGGTGCCATCTGCGACTATCCCGCCAACGTCTTCGGCCCGGAGATGATTGAAGCGTACCCAGACTCCAAGGTCGTGCTTGTTGAACGAGATGTGGACGCTTGGTTCAAGAGTTTCGACGAGAGTGTCATCGTCTTCTTGTACAACCCCATCTGGCGATTCCTCTCGACCATAGGCGCCAAGTACGTAACCGAGGTAGACGAGTTGTGTCGTATCTGGTGCAAGTATTACTTTAAGGCGACGAGTAAAGAGCAGCTACAGGCAAATGCTCGCGAGGGGTATAAAAGACACTATCAGATTGTGAGAGAGGCGACACCCCCTGAGAGGCTGCTAGAGTATAACCTCAAAGACGGATGGGAACCGCTATGCAAGTTCTTGGACAAGCCAGTACCAGATGTGACGTTTCCGCATATCAACGATAAGGAGTCTTTCCATGAGAAGTTGACCATTATCATGAAGAGGGGGGCGAAGGTGTTTGCTCGGAAACTGTCGTATGTTGCGCTGCCGGGGTTAGTTGCAGCAGCGGCATATTATTTTGCGCGGAGCGATACGGGCAGCAGATTGCTGTGGCCAGGCACATGATGTGGAATAATATGCCAGGGAGCGTAACGAACGGACGGTTGCGAGGGTATCTTTGTTGAATATATGACCAAATATGTCCACACAATTGTTATTAGGGCTAGACACCTCAATAGTGTCCCCCCCTTCTGTAATGCCGGTCTCCCCGGTATCCTCCATAGGGTCCGCCGCGTCGATGATCTCTTCGGTCTCTATGGCCGTGATATCCTCCTCGTCCGCCTTCATGGTGAGGCGGTGGAGGCACGGGCTCCTCGACCTCGACTTCGTACTCCTCGAATTCTTCTTGAAAGTATTCCCCAGTCATCTGTTTCTCCCTCCTAGCGGCCTCGGGGTCAAATACAAACCGCATTGTCCCGTCTTGTCCGCGCGCTGTTCGTCGTCCCGAAGCATCTCCTGGCCATGAGTTGGATGTCGCAGGAGAGGTAGCCGAGGCGGGTGTCGAAGGCTGGGCCTCGCAGCGGATGCAGAAGTACAAATAGCGCGGCTCAAGGGCCTCTTCGAGGTCGTTGTTAAGGCGAATCTTGATATCGATGATCTTGTTCTGGTCAAACTGCGAGCCGAGTTTAGTGGACTTAGGATGCTGGACGTAAAGGTCGAGGATGTCGAGCATCGTCTCCATGACGGCGCCTCTGCGGTATTGATGCTTCTTGGCGGCGTACTCTCGTACTCTGTCACCGTGTTCTCCCGTCATTAGAGCTGTGAGCTCTACGACAGCCATGACCATGGAGAAGGTTGTGCGCTTGATGGGCACAAAGGTCTTGTACATGTCGATGCACATGGCGTAGGCAGTCTCGAAGAACTGCCTGCCATCCTGCTTCCCAAATATGTCTCGGACGACCTTGACGAGGAGTTTTTGAGGGTATCGGGTACGGAAATCGAAGCCGATGGTCTCGAGGATCAGGCGCTCGAGGCAGATGATGATTTTCCCGGGAGACTCAAAGATCTTGACAAGTTAGAACGTGTTCAGCAAGCAGCATATGGAGCCATGTGCGTACCTTGTCATCGGGAGCTGCTGGTTTCTCGGGGTTCTTAACGTTGTACGCGGCGGCAAGAATTTCCTTAGACTTCTTGATTGTATCCTCCACTTTGCACGCTACGAACAGAGAAGCCAGCGCCGCGTCCTGGTAGTTGTACTCGGCATCGCGGAAATTGAGTCGAAACTTGTGAAAGTATGTGCACGCCGTATCGAAGGTCCGAACTGGCCTGTTAACTGTCAGTCCCTGAAGCACGATGTCCCAAGATCCGACCTACAGTTGCAGGTACTCCCTCACGTTGTCAATCAGCTGTACACCCTGCAGTCGGTAGTTATCCTGCCTTGCCGGATCGCAGCCGTTGTCTTTGAGCATTCGACGGAGCTTGAGCTCTGACGTGTATTGATTCGAGCTTGAGATGAAGCCCGGATGGGGGCCGATCTTGACTGTGGTGTCGCCATTTGTCGCGTTGGCTCGGTCGTTGTTTGAGGGGGCCATTATGGAGATCTTGTGCCGTTATTTGGCCGGCCGGGGGGGCAGCAATGGCAAGTAAAAGGTCGGAAATTGGTCGTGGAGAATTGATCGTGGAGGTAAAGTATGAGGCACGGGTGTCGTACGCCTGAGAGAAGCTCAATTTGTTCGTGTCTTGGTTCGGAGAACCACTATCGACGTAGCGACATCGGGTTTCGTTAGGTGTCCGTTGGGCTGGGGACGCGACAGCGCAGTACTCCCTTTAACAAATACTGAAAAGAGATGGGTCCGCTTCACGATCAGCAGTTGGTGAATGCTCTCAATAATAGCCGTTGTGGTTCAGTCATGAACGTTTGTAGATTTGTTGGTCATGATCGCTGGCGAAGGTTTGCGACGAGGCTGAGGCTGGTGTGTGGCGTGCGTGTACTAGCCACACTTCGGTCATCACTGGAATAGGGTAACTGGTAAGCTTCATATTTCACCCCGACGCTATGCGACTAGGAATTCACTTTTGAGAGCAACTTTTGGTAGAGATGACAGTATGTAATTTCTATATAGTATGTTCATTGAACTGGCATAATACTGCCATCCTTCAGTGTGACCTCAACACCGGTCTGTTCCAATCGCTTTATACAAAGAAATCGAGGGCTATGTACTTTCTGTTTCAAATCGTTAGTTGCTGATCTACTTCACTTTAGGTAGAAGCATTTACCTGCAAATACATGTGACAGTGCCACGTAGGGAACTCTTGCCAGCAAAGCTCTGTGACTAACATTCACTGGCAAGCCCAAGTTGTTCTTTCTTACTCCAGGTCGGCCGAGGCAACGGTAGGGGCATGTCGGCCTTCTACTTCCTTGAATGAAGGGAAGGGAAGAGCAGTGGCCAGAGCGGCGCAGGAGATGACGAAGAAGGCGGAGAAGTTCATTTTGTTGAGGTTGGTGATGTTTGAACGGGAAAGAAGATTGTGTGGAAGTTTCTTATGTTAAGGAAAAGAGAGAAGGAGAGGCCAGCTCAAGTTGATGCGAATGAAGGACTTGCTTGTTTGAATGAATGATTGATTGATGAAGAAACAAGGCTTGGCAGGAAACAAGAGGTTGCACTGGCTTTTGTACTTTTACAAACGTTTCTCTTCATCCGGAGTCAATCGCCCTAAACCGAAACAATTGCCTCGAACGATTCGCTATCACTCGAGGCGTCGTAATCGCGAGTCGCATCTTTGCCATGAAACGACCGATCGTCAGGGCACACTGGAGACTCTTGCCGTTTCTGATCCACTGAGACTGACGAATGCTTCGGGTAGTGGGCGCCGGCGCATCGCCGGGGCAAGGGGCAGCTGCGAATCGCACGAGTCACTCTCGACTTCCGAGACGACGAACTCTGCAAAGCCCCTGCATGCTGCCGATGTTCCGTGAGGGCAAGTCAGACTTGACGCGGCCGACTTCCGTGTGAATGTTGAGACGGAATGGAAGTTGCATTGCAGGCTGAGTAGAGGTGGCTCATGCTCCTGCCGCATTGACCAGTTGGGAGGTCGCCCAGGAGCGCATTCCCAAACGTGCCCACCCCCCGCGTTCCTTCCGGTCGGAAATAGTGGAGGGTATAGCTTGCGAGCTGCTGACGTCTTCAGCTCCAGGCAAACTCTCCATCATCACCAGCATCAGCTCCCAGCATCCACAGCTGCTCATCCCACGAATCACATTTCTTTGGTCTTTTGGAGCTTCATCATCTACACTGCATCGTCATTCGTCACCATGCTTTCCCGCTCTCCCCTCTGGCTTGGCCTTGCTGCCGGAGCTCTGGCAGCTGCCATCGACCATCATGACAAAGGCGTTCCTCGCCACGCGGTGGACGACGTGGACGATACCCCTCTCCCCATTGTGATTTGGCACGGCCTCGGCGATAATGCTGGAAGCGAAGGCATGAAGTCCCTCGACGAACTCGCCAACGCCATTCATCCCGGTACCTTTGTCTATGTTATTGCTCTGGACGACGACCCGAGTAAGGATCGCTCCGCCACCTTCACTGGCAACGTCTCGGCCCAGATTGAGCAGGTCTGTGAGGAGCTCGCCAAGCACCCCATCCTGTCTACTGCACCAGCGATCGATGCCATTGGCATCTCCCAGGGTGGCCAATTCCTGCGAGGTTACGTCGAACGATGTAACTGGCCGCAGGTTCGCAGTCTCGTCACTTTTGGCAGCCAGCACAACGGCATTTCCAAGTTCAGAGTTTGCAAACCAAATGACTGGGTCTGCAAGGGAGCCATGGCACTTCTGCGCTATAACGTCTGGAGTAGCTTTGTGCAGCGGCAGCTTGTTCCCGCTCAGTACTACCGCGACCCAGAAGATTACGACAACTATCTCGAGTATTCCAACTTCCTCGCCGATATCAACAACGAACATGAGCTCAAGAACGAAAAGTACAAGGCAAACATCGCCAGCTTGACCAACTTTGTCATGTGGATGTACCAGGATGATACTATGGTTATCCCCAAAGAATCTTCGTGGTTTGAAGAAGTCAACGGCACCGAGATCATCCCACTTCGGGCCCGCAAGCTCTACACAGAGGACTGGATCGGCCTGCGCGAGCTTGACCGCAAGGGCGGCCTTCGTTTCCGCAATGCACCCGGCGACCATCTTGAGAACATGACCGAACTGCTCAACGGGACTATCGCCGAGTACTTTGGTCCTTGGAGGAAGACGTTCAAGTCCGACATGGAGGACCCCAAAGGAAGCGGCTACTTCGAGTCGGAGGAGCTGTAGGATCATTTCAATGGGTCTGCCGTGTCTGAGGCGTGATTATGCATATGGAGTTGGTATGAGATTGTACGGTATCATGGCGCGAAATCGTTGACGGGAACAAGGGTCATGGCTGGCGTGTAATAGCACTAATCAGGTCGATATTCTTACGGAATGCAACAAGTTTTACAGTTCTATTCTGATTTTACCGCCCGTTCAACGCCCCAACACCGGTGCCGTGTGTAATGCAAGGTATCAGTTGTCAATGGCCTTCTTTGCTGCGGCCTTTTGCTTCCTCAGTCGGGACTTTCGGTCCGAGATCTGCTTGTCAAGCTTGTCGTCGTCGCCGTCGGGTACCTGCTTCTGCTTCTTGGCCTTCTTCTTGGGGGCGGGAGACTCGGCCTCCTCGGTGTTGTCGAGAGACTTGCGCTTCTTGCCGATGTTGGCCTTCTCGGCCTTGATCTTCTTGGCCTCCTCGTCCTCAGCAACGACATCCTTCTCGTCGACCCAGAGCTCGTCGGTCAGCCAGATGGGCAGGGCGGTAGTCTCGGGGCCCTTGATGTAGACACTCTTCATGTTGCGCCACTTCTGGGGAACCCACTTCTCGACAAGAGCGGTGACAACAGCGTCGACATTGTCGGCGATCTGCTCGGCAGTCCAACCAGAGTATCCGATTCGGACGGCAGTGTTGGTGCTGGGCGTAAGGCTGACGAGCGCTGCGCCGATGGCCTTTTCAATCTCCTTGGCGATATCGGCCGGTGTGCCAGCGTTGACGGTGCCCTCGGTCTTCTGTCGCTTTTGTCGCTTGCCGTCCACCTTGGTGGCCTTGGACTGCAGCACGACGGGGATGGGTCGCTTCTGTGTCGTCTTGTAGAATGTCTTGCCGAGCACCTTGGGTAACCGGTTGATGATGCGGTCGTCGCCGAGGAAGATGTCGTGCTCGGAGAAGAGCTTCCTTTGGGCCTCGTACTGGCTATACTTTGACTTGAGCTTGGCGAAGTCGATGACACGAGTGATGCGCTTGCCGAGATCGGCGGGGAACTCGTCCGACGCGACAATGTTCTTGTAGGTGCGCTGAGGCTCGGCGGTGATCAGGCAGATGCTTGCGGTCTCGTCGGTGTTGAGAGTATGAGGGAGGACGATCTTGCCGGGCTGCAGGCGCGCCTTGTCGACAATGTGGCGCTTGGTGGTGAGGGTGAGCCAGACGGGGGTCTCGAGGGGCTCATCGTCGTCGTCGAGGAGGTTTCGCTTGCCGGACTCTTCAACCTTTTGCTTCGAGGCCTTCTTGATATGCGCCAAGAGAGCCTTGGAGGCTTTGAGGGTCTAGTGCCTGTTAGAGAGCTGCAGATGTCTCTGAATTAAGACAGACAAACCTGATCGGGGTCAATTGCGGCCACGGCAGTTGAGCCAGCCTTGACAACTTCTTTTGAGGGGGCCATGGTTACGATCGCAAACTCGAGTCTCGTAGATGCAGAATCCCAAGATTCTTTGATAGTGGGGGCTTTGCACTGCCGGCGAGGAAAATCCAAATTTTTTTCTGGCCGGTGGTTGGGCAGGTCGGAATATGCAAGCGCCGGGCTCCGGTCTTGGCAAGACAGCCGTGGCGGAGCCGGGAATGTCGGCTCCACATTTCTCTCACCCAACGACGCGACTTGGGCTTACAACATGCTCATCCATCTTGTTTTACCCCGACGGCGTAGAGACTCGGACCAGGGCAGACGAGGGCGTGACGATTCGAGTTTGTGCTTGGCTCTTTATATGGTGCATCATGACTCCGGACTTGAGGGACCCCAACAGCAGGAGAGCCTCCTGTGATCAGTGCAGCAAGTCTCCTTCCCTGCTTACATAACTCTTCAACTGCCGCGTACACCCCGACTAACCTGGCATCTGAAGGGCAAAAGAAGTTGAAATGTGACGGTGAATATCCAGAATGTGGGAGATGCTCCAGCATGGGCGAGACGTGCAAGTACTCTGCACGTCTGCCCATGGGGAGGCCCAAGAAGCGAAAGCTGCAGTCTGACAATGAGGGCCACGAGAGCACAACTACCATCAACAGCGGGACATCGCCTTCAACGCTTTCAAAGAGCGTATCAAGCGATGGGGGGAGTGAGATGGAGAGAATAAACTACGATCCGTGTCTGCAGCCTCCGAACGAGATCACACCGGATGTGGTATCCTGGGGGTAAGTCATCTGCATGATGGGATGATCTGCTGCTGACCTAAGTCTTAGATCTGACACAAACGTCGACCCGAAACTGCTGGGGGTTCCAGAGTCTGGGCAGCAGACTTGTGCATGTCTAGCTAACCTGTACTTGTCTCTCGAAGAAGTGCGAAAAGCGGACGATATGCAGTTCGCAGCCCGTCTATCGCTTCTAAGACATCTCACAGGGACAGCAGCTGGCATCATTCAGTGCCAAGTGTGTCCGACAAAGTTTCTCTGGGCGATGCAGAACGCACAGCTCCTCAACACTCTTCTCATTTCCATCGCAGAGGAGTACAAGAAGATTGTGAAAGCGGTCGAGGATGAGACACACCGTGCTCAGGAGGCCAAAGAATCCAAGCTCTTGTTCATCAGCGAGGGCGCAAATCTCGATCAACCTCCTACAGATACCAACGCACTCCCTGACCCGTCGGGGCTTCCCCTGAGTTTAGACCCCCTGGATTGGCAAAACATCGCGAAAAGGGCCATCAAGTCCGAGCTATTCGGCTCGCCCCATTCTCTCTCCACATCGTTCACGCACATGTTGCAGCTGATGGAGGAACGACAGGAAGGGTGGCATTCGGGCACTCTTCCTGTCACAAAGGGGATTGGCTGCCGGCTGCCGCACCAGATGAAGGATAAGGATCCGCATTGCGTGTCGATAGTGAAGCACACAAGGGGAATGGTCAGTCATTTGCTACAGGATCTTTAAGGCGGTTATTAGGGTGGGAACTTTGGCACATAGATACCCAGCGATCGTTTATCAGTCGTTATTGCTTGCTTGGGCTCTGTTTTGGTATTGCTTGGGGCATCTATGGCGTTGATTTGTCGGTCTTTGGAATAGAGCCTCTTGAGCAAGATATTTAGGCGAAACTGGTATATACATACTTTCATGGGTTGGCTCATTTGAAATTCACTGGATCGTTTGATGGCCACTGTCGACTTCGATACTGCCAATGCAGACTTCGAAACAGCATGAGTTCCTTCAACGTGTGCACTGTTCACCGGTCGAGAGTCATATTGATTCCTGGTGATTTTGTTTACGTTGCTTGAAATTAAGAGGATAAAGTATCCTCCATTAATCACCATACCGATCACTGCTTCTCAAGAATCATAACCTTGCTATCAAACTCGGGCTCAAACTTGATCTGAATTCCAATGTTCATCAATGTCGAACCAGAGAGCGTCTGATTGTTATCAATAGTATACTTAGCCTTGGGATCCAATCCCTGGAGGCGGAACCAAGGCCAGGCGTCATTGTAAATGGTTCGAGTCTGGAACGCGAAAAGGACAGCCTGGCTACCATCCTCGGAGATGAACTGGCCAGCTGGATGAGTTGACTCTTCAGGCAATCTTAGCCGCCAGAAATCGCCCTTGACGACGATGGGGTTGATCTTTTCTGCGAGGGCTAGAATGTCGGGGATCTGTGCCTTTTCATCGTCATCTAGATCCGCAGGGTCTAGTTCGAGACCGAAGGAGCCGCCCATCATGGCGACGTGAGCGCGGAACTGCACCGGTGTGGTTCGTCCCGTGACACCATTCGGAACGTGTGAGATGTGAGCCCCCATGGCTGATGGTGGATAGGCCAATGAGTTGCCAAACTGGATAGTGATACGCTCAACCGCATCGGTCATGTCTGACGTCCAGATTTGAGGGAACCAGTGTAGGATGCCCGGGTCGAAGCGGCTACCACCTGAAGCACAACCTTCCCATAGGACATCGGGATATTTGCTAGTCAACTCCTCAAAGACGCGGTAGACGCCGAGCATGTACTGATGGCCGAGACTAGGGTTTGGCGTCTCGTGGATACCGCGGTTGTTATCCCATTTGATGTAGCTGATATCCGTGCTGTTCAGGAACTTTGTCAAAGACTCGATGACATAGTCTTGAACTTCTGGCAATGCGAGGTTTAGGATTAGTTGGTTACGCTCCTCAGTTCGCGGGTATGAGCCTGCGTGGATTGCCCAGTCGGGATGGGCCTTGTACAGGTCGGATTCGGGGTTGACCATTTCGGGTTCAAACCAGAGGCCGAATTGGAGCTTGTCTGACGAGTTGGAAACGTCAAGCTCAGTGATCTTATCCACGAGACCTGGAAGATCGGGGAAGCGGTCTTTGTTGGCTTCCCAGTCGCCTAGACCAGCATCATCTGCAACGCGAGGGTACTTGTTGCCAAACCAACCGTCATCCATGACAAACAACTTGACACCGAGATCAGCAGCCTCAGACGCAATTCTGTAGATGGATGTCTCGTTGATGTCGAATGATAAGCCTTCCCAGCTATTGAGCAGAGGTGGTCGAGTCTCTTCTGCGAATTTGCTCTTCATCAAGTGCTTCCGCTGTAGCCGGTGCAGCTTTCTCGACATGGCGCCCACTCCAGAGTCTGAGAATACGGCAATGCATTCAGGTGTGGTAAAAGTCTCATCGGGCTTGAGGGACCAGGAGAAGAGGTTCGGATTGATGCCCAGGATGGCGCGGGTGAGGCCTTGAGATCCCTTTTCGACTTCGACGGCGAATGAGCCGGAGTACACGAGAGAGAAACCCCAGGCTTCGCCCTGTGACTCTGTTGCGGTGGATGAGATGAGAGACAGGAATGGGTTATGAAGATGAGAAGAGAAGCCAGTCGAGCTTTGGAAGCTGTAATCTCGAAATTAGTCGCGAATACCTTCGATTTGGGAGGATGTAAGACAAACCCCTGAGTGCCGAAATCTACCTTGCGACGGACTCGGTGAGTTTCACGGCCCCAATCGCCCTTGAGTTCAAGCATATCAAGGTCCAAATACGGCAGATCAACACTCAAGCTGGCAATCTTCTCCAGCTGGATCGTCCCGTTTCCCTTGTTGGTGATGTTGACGCTCCGAACAATCGCATCATACTTGGGGAAAATAGAATACGATAGGTCCGCCGCAACAGAGCTGACATTATCATAAAGATGAACAACAAGCGTCGAGGCATCCTCTTTGTCACCAAACGTAGAAGGGAGACCAGGAAGTAAAGGCTTGCCCTCAATCACTTCGTGCGACTTGTACAGGAAGCGGCTGACGGTGTAGCCCGCCGATTGTCGAATCTGGAATGCCGGAACGCGAAAGTCACCTCTGCCGAGGTCGGGGAATTCGCGACGCACGCGGCCGATTCTGCCGACCCAGCCGCTCATGTCGCTGTCAATGGCGATGCCATCTTCGGTTGCCGGGGCGCCGAAGTGGTCAGCGATGATGTCTCCGGTTGTGTTGTCGACGTGGAAGCGGTAGGAGACGCTGTCTCCGTCCAGGGCAAAGGATGTGCCGTCCACTTGGATTGCTGTTGCCATTGTTTAGCTTCATGTTGTGTAGCTGGATGGGGAGATATCTCACGATTGCTTGCGGCTTGGACTGAGGCCGACTGCAGCCACAGTGTTGCCGTGACAGCAGCAGCAAAGCTTCCTGATGTCGGCCAGATCATGTTGGGCAACTGATCGGGAGAGAGACGGCTATGGCAAGGGAGATTGGCGTGAGGGTGAAATAAGGAACCCCCGGATCCTCGGTGACTTTATATCCTGGCTAGCGATGATCGATACTACTTCATTTACACAAGACACTGCAAATCAAGACCTGCGCGTATCACCCCACAGCTGTCAGCATTTTACGTTACCCCATCTCGAGCGGGGATGAAAAGACATGCAAGTTATTCGGCCCGGTGTGGTTGCATGGTAGATCACGAACTCATGGTTTGACGGGTACAGCATGTTTATTCTCCAGCATTGGCCAATGATCCAATTGCGACATGTCTTTGAGACCGGGCTTGCCGACGATAGAAGCCACTAAGGAACAATTGTTAGTCGAGCTTTTCTGTACCATCCCCTCTCTTTGTTTGTAGATCCGCTTGTAAAACATCAGATGTCCCTCCACTTTTGCTGCAATAGCGTCACATCGGATGAACTTTGAACAAGAATACAATACGTCACTCAAGTACCAAACATTACCCCATGGGGAAAGCTTATTAGATTTCACGATATAACTAAGGTCATATGTCTTAATATATTATAGGTCCC
>JAADYS010002447.1:0-12483 GCA_012931995.1 Fusarium albosuccineum | reverse complement strand
ACATAATACCAATCACCATGTACCGCGAGAACCGCCCTGGTCGTCTCACTCTCCCGCCCATGTGGAGCCCTCCCGACGAGACAATGTCACCACCCAAAAACAACCGGCGCACCAGCGATGAGCGTCCCGCGATGGCGCCCATCCAACGCGGTCGCCAGGCGAGCACCTGCTCCGAGCGCAGCTGCGAGGGCATGACGGCCGATGAGACGCGCGAGCTCTGGAGATGCATGCTCGAACTCCAGCTGCGATACGGATGCTACAACTCTACCCGGATAGACATGGCTCTCGACGCCGGCGAGGATGGTCTTGACCTGATGCGTACGTTTCTCATCAATTGCATGTATGTTCTTGTGCTAATTATCTACAGCAAACCGCTTCATCATCGACACCCTCAACGAATCCGTCGTCGACCTCCCCGACGAAGGCCGCGAGCTACTCAACCGCTATCTATCCCCTTCAACCTGCGCGACCAAGCAAAAATGGAAGTTCTGGAAGAAGGAGTGAATACATCGACCACAAAAACATTTCCTTTGTTGCATTGGGTTTTGAGTCACACGGCGTTCAATCATCAGCATGGGCACATTAGAACGGGGGGGAACTCTTGGGCAAAGCGGGAGTTGGGAATCTTGGGCTCGTGTCTTTTACAAAAAAACGCTTTGATATTTTTATTACTCGATACCCATCAGAATGGAATTTTTATTAATTATGCTAAATATAATTTGTTACGAAACTTGGTGCATTGTCATCATTCATGCCTTTGATCTCGCCTATATAAAACATCAATGCTCATCACAGCGTCTCCTTCATAAACTCACTGTCCCCATATCCCATGTGTCTCGCCTGGATCTGCATGCTATCCAGCACCCTCTTCTTGAGATTCTCATCCTCGATATCCATCCCCGCAAACCCGCCATGCGTGGCCTTGAACTCGTACCCCCTGAGGATCCCCCACATCCTCGCCATCTCATCAACGCTCAGCGGTATGAAGTTGGGAATACTATACAGAAACGAAAACGAGTTGAGACCCGGCGGCCTGTCGCGCGCGGCGCCCGTGGCGTCTACGTCCCAGGCGCCCACGCCCGAAGCCGTCGTCATGAGCGTGTCGGCGATGAGCAGCCGCCCGTCAAAGAGCAGCACCATGGACCCGGGGAAGTGGCCTCCTAGCTTTATGGCCTTGACGCCTCGCGCAATCTCCGTCTCTGTCGACGATAGAAACACTTGATGGGTAGATTCCATCGTCGCCCAGCGCTTGTCCTCGGACGCCAGGTACACGGGGCACCGGAATGCCCTCGCCCACTGGACATGGGTGCTATAAAAGTGCGGGTGGCTGATGACTATCGCCTTGAGCCCGCCTAGTGCCTCGATGCGCGCCACCGTCTCGTCGTCGAGCAGCGAGATGCAGTCCCACAGTATGTTGCCCTCCGGCGTCTTGATCAGGATAGCTCGCTGGCCAATCGCCAGCTTGGGCGTGGACTGGATAAAAGTGAAGCGAGGGTCCGAGGCCAGCCGAGTAAACTCGTTGGTATGCGTCTTCCTCAGCTCCTCGAGCGTCGAAAACGACTGCCCCGACGGAGGCACAAACTGCCGCGGGTCATCGCAGATGTGGCACGTCTTGACCTTGGTTCTGTCGGCGGTAGGGAACTGCGTGCCGCACGTCTCGCAAACAAGCCAAGTCGCCGCGGTGACGGCGTCAAAAGTCTCCGTCGCGAAGCCGCCCATCATGATCGACGCTGCTGCTGTGCTGGCAGGGGCTAAAAACAAGCCGGGGTATCCGGGTTCCGAAAAGGCCTTGTTAGTTTCGGAAACTTGGAACTGCCGAATCCAGGGCTTAGGCTGGATATTTAAACTTGATATCCCTGCTTTGATGCGATACTGGTACCCAATCAATCCCACTTGCGACGCGTTCACGCTCATCGGAGGAGTCGTGATCTTCCACTCCTCCCCCACTTCCGAGCTGAATAAAGGGCGCGACCGACCTCGGCTTGACAGCCTTGACTTGCATGCGCTTCCGAGGACGGAGACTGCAGAGTTGACAGGCGGACGAGAATTACAAGAGCGATTGGGTGTTGGTAAGCAATGGAATTACTCAGCGGCGCGGGGATCATCAACTCTTCACTGACGTCACGCCTATATCGTCAATTGCTATTACTCCGATCCTCGAGTCAATCCTCAGGCCAATGCATTAGTAACACGATCGCAGGGCGAGTATAGGTCTACTTGGCTGTGATTGGCTCTATATCATCATTCGCTGAGTCGTGGTTGACGTTCTGAGTTCATCTAGAGAGACCGCTGTTTCAGCAGCCTCACTCTCGGCTTCAGAAACGTCATTCATGAAGGCAAAGATTTCGTGTGTTGCTTATAATTGTCAATTGAGTCATAACAAGCCCATTTAGGGCATACTGTGTTGCACCATATACTGTACAGCACCAAACCAACTCCAGCTCCGTTACATGCTAAATGACCACCATTACTCAATCGCCACCACCAAGACAGGACGTCAACTTACCACGCCTCCCACATCTGATGCCCCATAGAGATGAGTCGATTAAACAGCTGATCCCGCATAATAACCGCCGTAAGGTGATGCTCCTTCCCATCCTTTGTCCTAACCATCAACCCATCCACAATCTCACTGCCCATGGCCCACCCCACAATGATCTTGCTCTTCCACCCCAACCCGCCCATCTTCTTGAGCTCATCAATCTCCCCAATCGTAGCCGTCCACGCGGGCTTGACATCGCCAATGTCCGACGTCCAGCTCACCGCCGGCGTTGTCGCCGTAGCCGTGATGTAAGCATGACCCTTCTTGCCCTTGTACCGAGCCGGGAACCGGATCGGGCCCGTGAGTGGGTTCGGCGCTCCGCCCTTGACCACGCCGAGGCGGTTCTTGGCGTGGTGGGCTCCGGCCTTGGCTTTGGCCTTGTCGGCTGCCAGGGCCGTTGCGACGCCGCCCTTTGTGGAGGCACGGATAAAGTTCATGATGCGGTGGGATTTCTTGTGCTTGGTCTTTTCTTCTTCTTGTTCTCTTTCTTCCTCGTGGATCACGTCTGGGTCAGGCTGCACGGCCTCTGCGATTTCGCCTTCTGTGGCTCCTTCTGTTGGTGTTAGCCATGAATTCATAAAGCAGAGATATGGTGGATACACACCCAAATGGTCCAAACCCTCGCCGGCAGTCTCATGGGGTTCAACTGATGGAGGCTCGTTGGAAAATGGAGGCGGGGGCAGAGGAGCCTTGTTCCTCTCTCCGATACGTAAAAGTGTAATAGCCAGCTGGGCATTGGTCGGTACTCCCCTGAGGATGGTGTTTCGCAGCTCGACATACTTCTCCCATCGAGGATATGTCCTGTTGATAAAGTCCAAAGCAGGGGTGATGATGGGGTCACCAAAGAAGCCAAAGCCTGCACCGAAACCAGCGCCCTTCATAACCAGGTAGGGAGACATGAACCACGATCCGAGGAGCATTGGGAACAGGGCAGCCACGAGAATGATTTTGGGTCTGTGGCGGTGAAATGGCGCAGCAGGACTCAGAGCATTTCCGAATCGCTCCCAGGTATCGACAAAGTCAGCAATCAGGTGCATCGTAGGACGCGCCTTGTCCCAAACAGCGTTTGAAACGGGCTTCTTGGCCCTATTGTGCTCATGGCCCGTCTCATTACCGACAGTCTTCTGCTTGGCGTCCGTAACGTCTTCAGTAAGCTGTGTCGGGTCCGGAGCCGCACTATCCTCATCGGGATCCGTCTGAGGATGTTTGCCAGCAGCCGTACTAACAACGATCTAACAGCCTCAGTTAGTTGACTTCACTAATAGCACGGTGCATAGCTTACACCTGAACATACCGTAGATAGACTCGTGACGAAGCTGTGCGCTTCCTGCTCGACCGCCTCGCCCTTGTGATTCTCGGGTGCACCAGTTACAGAGTCGTCAGATGCAAGCACTCCGGCTGCCGGCGTTTGGACTCCTCCCGTCTTGGGGTCGATCAGAGAGGGTGGTGCACCCGGGAAGCAGATCTCGCGGGCTTGCGTGGAGGAGATGAGGATCATGAGGAAGACGATGATGGTTGGGCCGAGCAGGTCGAGCAGCCAGGCCAGAGTGTACACGGCCAGAAAAGCAGATGTTCGCTGGTACTCCTTCCAAGACCGAAGACGAACAATGTGCTTGTAGAACGAAAAGAGCTGGACAAAGACAGACATGTATAGTCTCTCAATCTGCGCCCGCAACTTTTCAGGCGAGAACTCTTCATCGTCGGCAATGTTCATATCCAGCTCGCCCAGCGGCGGCTCCTCGATACTCCTGACATAAAACACCTGCTTGTCGAATCGTCGGACCAGGGTCCATAGGTCTTCATTCTTGAGTCCGCCGACCAGGTTGGGCACCTGATGGGGCTCCTTGTTCCATCCCAGGTTCTTGACTTCAATGTCGCCGTGCTCGATCTGGCTGGCGCCCTTTTCCTCAAAGTTCTTGCTGTCCTCGGCGAGCGCGTGGCTCACAGTTGGCGTCTCCTCTTCGTGCGTCTCGATAATCTCGGGCTCGCTGCCTGCGCCGGCTGTCGAGGGCCGACGCATCGGGTCGTCGGTTGCGGGTGCAGCCATGTTGGTGATAGTCTCAGCGGAGTGAGATGTCGAAGATGAAGATTGCCAGAATCATCTCGAGGCGCCTTTTGCTAGATATTAGGCAGTCACCCCTTTCAGCTGGAATTCTAGATGCCCCGCCATCTACGTCAAATGCCCAGATGCCAGGGAAACCGGTCCTCCATGTCTTGGTGCGATGCGGCCCGTAGTCGTGACGTCATGGGGGATATCAGCTGAAAGACGATCGGTCCAGCACGCAAATCGTTATCCAGCTAATAGTCTCAAACATGCCTCTGTATCTCCAAAAACTTCTGATGGATGACCTCCACGCCAGTTAATTCTCAGCGTCAACGCCGCGTGGGTGATGAAACGGGCGCCGTCACCAACGTCACCATCTGCATGATTCAACGGGGGGCCTTGACCGTTAGCGCGATCCAGACTGCCACCGGATTCAGCCTCGGACCTAAATTTCCTGTTTTCAGCTCAGATTTGCTTCCCTGCTAAGGTGTCATTTTGAGGCTCTCGTCAAGGATGCCGTCGTCCCGTGTGCATCCTCCGGCAGAGTGGGGCCGGACTCCGACTCCGAAATTATAGAGATCCGCCTTGCCTCCCACGCGGTGTGAAAGAAAAAAAAAACCGGACGCTTTGTGAGGAAGAGGACGATCTTTGTGTCCGGCTTTTTCTACACACCGCGTGCCTCCCTTGCCAACCACTTTGCGAACCACTTTACAAACGACCTGCCTCGTTTTCACTGCAATTTTTTCTCCCTCCGCGGGCTTACGAGCACCACCCTTGTACGCAAGCACGCCTAAATCGGTGTTTAGTCCACAAGGCCCGAGGCAGTGACATTCTGCTTTCAAGGACATGCGCCGCTATGACTTACTGGGAGGATGGTATGCCTTAATCCGGTGCTGATTCACCATTCAGATATCAGAAAACAGGTTCAGCTCATCTTACGTTGCCTTGTCATGCTCCAAGCCCCGCTCCCATGCCGGATCAGACCGTTATCTGTCGCACTCCCGATCTCGAGGACAGAGAAGCGACCCGCCCGGGCGTTTCAACTAATCACTTGTATCGCTCGGTCTCTTAACCCTCAAAATACTGAACCGAGTCCGGTAGAAAAGAACTGTCACTGGTTTAAATGAATGGCATTGCCTACACTGTATCGCTGACGGTGGGGGCACAAAAAAGTAAACCAGCGCTCGATTCTTCCTGGCCTGCTCTCGTCGAGAAAATCATCATAGAAACGTTGTTTAGGCAATTCTCACCATGGTAGATACAAAAATATCTTGCTCTTCTACCATAAAGTTTCCCTTTTCTTGGACTAGATTTGCTTGATCTTCAGCAATGAGCTGAGGTGGGTAGGGATATACTAGCATGTACTTAGAAGCGTTGGCCTTTTTTGCCTACCCATCTACTATAACAATAGCTCAGCGCGAGATGCACATCAGAGTCGATACACTCTTTATCCTTAAGAAGCAAAATCTTTACTTAGAATCGACATGTTTCCCCATAGCTAGATAGGTAAGTGAGTAATCTCTAGTACCCAGCCATCGCCTTCCACCATCAGAGCCTTCCTTGCGCAGGAACACAATAGCAGTCACGATCCAACAAACCATTCAATTCTCCAGCAACAAATATCCATCTTACATAGGTGGTGGCTATCTTAAAGGGGTGAGAGGCTCCCAGGTTTGGCTGAGGAGCGGACTCCCGGTCTCCAGAAGATGGTAACAGCTTGTTCTCACATGCGACAAGTCGTAGTAAATATCTCGCTTCATCGCCCGTGCTGCAGCATATATCGAAAGAAAGTGGCTCTAGAGTCTTGTGTTAACTCGTCTCGATGACAAGGCGATACAACGTCGTGAAACAGCACAGTTCAGAGGTCGCTCCTCTGACTCACTCTTCCCAACGTAGAGACCCTCCTTTCCGTAGGTGAATAAAGGTCAGGAATCCCACCATGCTACATTCTCTCACGATCTATTCAGGTCACAACTTCGTACTCGATTCATTGCTCGAGACAAAGGCCGATATCTCAGACCTAGCGACCTATCCCTAAGCAGTGCTCCCCTTTACTATAAAAAGGCGCCCCTAACCCCTGGCTTCCTTCCTTTCAAAACCCATCTCAACATTTCCCCAGGTATACCTACTCAGTCTCTTGAATCTAACATTCAAGTATTTCCTTTCTAGTAACACCATCAAGACACACCATTCGCGAGTCGCCAACATGCCAAGAGGAAACCCTTCATCATTCAAGGAAGCCTACGTCTGGCACATCAAGGCCCACTGTGTTCCTGACGTGGCCCGTGTAGTAATGGCCTTGGATTTCCTTCTCGGGGGGTCTCAGAACTATGACATTATCTATCATGATGAAGGGTTGGCAGCATGGAACATCTACACCCCTGTAGATCTTCCCCAGCCAAGGGATTTGATCGCTGAGCTACGTAAGATTGGTGCTGTTAAAGAGGAACCCAGCCAGGCTGCAGAGAAGGCTGAAACGACGGGACAGGCAGATCAACCGTCTACTGGGCAGGCAGATCAGCCGTCTGAAAAGTCCCAGGCTGAGAAGGCTGAAGTGACGGGACAGGCAGATCAGCCATCCGAAAAGCCATAGATGCTAGAAGGTTCTCTGTAGGTGGTTAGGGCATGGGTTCCGAGGTTCAGGGATGCAAGGTAGAGTCTCACGAAGCAAAGGTGAACGGTAGCAAAGCCCTCTTAGCATACACAGTTCAAAGCAGGTAGTTAACTCGGGATTTACTTTCAAGTCACGTATTCTCAGTTCCCCAGGTTTATACAATACAGCAACTTGACAGAGGATTATCCCCATGGCTTGATCAAAAGTCCTCATTCTACTCAGTCTCTCTCACACGCCAACAGAGGTGACGCCCCCTATATACACTTGGTCGACTACCAAGGCTAGCATCATCCCCCATGTGAGATGGGACTCTCAATTCTCATGTAGGCGTGGGAATTTGGGCTTTCGTGTCAGTTTGGTTGGACCAAGCCCTTGCTCAGGCCTCTTGAGTAGAGCCCGCCCAATCCAGGCGATCAGTCCCTAAATCGCCCAAGCCATCGGCAGCAAAGGGGCCTTTTAACTTCACAGTTTCGCAGAGACAGATAACATATAGGACACAAGAAGCAACATGCTATCCTAACCTATCCGGCTGCACCACTTGTGCCATTCTAAACTGTTAACTGACATACGGTCCGTTGCAAACTCCTCATTCCACCACAACAGCCCCCCGACAATTGATCACAAAAGTTCGACTAGGTCATCTAAGTTTAATCAAGTTTAAACGGCATCATTCTTGAGTCTAGAGCGTTCATACTCAAGTAGATCATCTCATATAGGTATTAGTCCCTTTGTAGTGTCACAGTAGGAGCGCAGTTGGTGGGAGGGGCATTATCGAGACAAGCTAATTCCGTCGGCCTTCTTCATGGGCCAAATACCCGACGTGCATGAATAGAGCATTCAAGCGATTCAATCGCGACATGAGTTGGCGCAAAGAAGCGCTGAGAAAGTCATCGGACACGCTTGTTGAGTGTGCCCGCTCCGTGCGAGTGTCTCCGATCGCCCGGGCTCGGAACTAAGCCAGCGTCGGTCATTTGTCGGGTTCAATGAGTTTCCGGTCGAGTCACCGGAAGGGTACCATTTGTTTAATGCTCCAAGGATGGTGCGCGACGGCGTTGAACGCGTCGTTGATAATATTGCCAAACACGACCGCGTAAAGTGGTCGCGGAGGTGATGGGCGGGGCATTGAAGTGATCGACGTCGACCCGCTGGATCTTGTGTATTGACACTTAATGGCAGGAATTCTCCGATATCCGGGATAAACAACTGTAAACAACAGAACGGGCATGATCAGCAATGAAGTGATTGACACTCGGCAGTTCAGCGTCCTGCCGTCGATCCCCACCAACAAGGCTGAGCCTGTATAGCATCACCAACAGCCAGCCTGACAACAGCCCGCATCCATCAATACGAGCCCTCTGCCGTGTCCTGCAACTCGAGCATACACATCAGACGAGTCTCGACTACTCACCGAGACTTTGTCTTCTCATCGCCGAAGAGCTCAGCCTCCTCCGAGGACACCCCCCGGTCCGATGCATCCTCCCGTCTTGTTCTTGTCTCATCAGCCCATCTAAACACGGCAGCCCGCATCGGCTCTCCATCCCCGTGCACCACCAGATCTGCTGTCAAAACCACGGCTCATCCTTCCCTTTCCCAAACGAAACGAAACATCCGCACTCCCCCCTTTCGTGACACGACGCCCCTCGCCGCCGCGGGGAGACACTTCCCCGTCTGCAAGCCCTCTAGAGAAACCAAACCCCTAAATTAGTTTCCAATTGGTCCCAGCTTCAAACGCGGTGGCGTCTACTGGCAAAGCGCGTGCGACACATGAAACCCGCCTCCGTCGCCTGTGAAGGGACAAGCGCGTACGTACCCGTCGCGGGGTCGGGGCGGACGCCAGTGTCGTCATCAGTTTTCAGCCCGCAAAGTTTGTTCGGTTTTGTTTGTTCGTGTTGGTGAGGGGACGGCGTCTCATGGAGGGTCGCGTCGTTGTCGCGGGGCACGTCGTGTTACGAGGGGAAACTGCTGCTCGCTTGGATGGACCGTGTTTGGGTCTGAGTGGTTGCGTGTGCCTGTGTACCGTGTATCCCTTCAAGGCAGTGGGAGGAAATGACTGTAGCCTCAAATGCTGGCAAGGTTAGGTTGCCTAACAAATAAAGTCATCATAAAGACAGCCAAAAGCCATCTTCGCCCTATGATATACTCTATGACGGGCTCAGTCAAGGCTCAGCCAACCCTTTTCATAGACATCCTGACTGACAGGCACTTTGTGCCCTCCACCGTGTGTCCCTGGTTCTTGCCTAGGGGTTGCTTTCACTGCAGGCTGTCAGTCTCTATTCTTGTGCACCACCCACCAGGGCCCTCCGTGGGCTCCCAAGACCCAAGTCACAAAGGCAGAGAAGATCGAGTAGTTTTTGACTTTTTTATATTCTTTTGCTTCGGTTTTCTTGTCCCATCTAATAATGAGATATGAAATGACCCTATCCTCCTCGACACCAAGGTCGGTTTCACCCAACTCAAGGCCGGAGAACTGTCTAAGCAGACAGCCAAAGAATTACTTCCCCTCACCCTCCGCCGCGATCCAAAGAGATCCAGACACCTATAATCCCCAGCATACACATGATGGTACAAAATCCTCCCGTCGTGCCATGTTCCTCCGCCTGCTCTCCTCCTTTCTGGCCTCCGTTGATTTGTCCTGTTTTGCCCAACCTGCCAGAATGTGTCCAATAGGTAACCAACCCAATTAGGTGCATTCACCATGCCCGGGGATAACTGTTTGTGCTTGTGTCTGGATGTGCTTGTGTACCGTGCATGCCCACCTATGGGCGCACACGCCCTCCTTCATGAGGGAAAACGACGCAAAATAAAAAACAGAACAAACTCCAAGGGGATGCAACCAGGTTGCTGTCTCCCTTTTTTCGCCCCTTCCTTTTCTAAACTTTTTGACTTTTTCAATGTCCAAGACGGGTTCCTCTGACGCCCTCCGCTGTCCAGTTATGTACAGTTCTAAACAATAAGCAATAATAATAAGGTGCCAACGTCTGATGCCGCCAGGCGTGGCCAGGTTGCTCGCTGCCGTTGTGGCTATATCGGGGATAGCTCCCAAAAATGAAAAAGGAGTGACATGAGTCGGGGTATCTCTGCAAAAATAAAAAAGGAGGAAAAAAGGACATGAAAGAAGAAGAAATGCCAAGCAAACCCCATGATAGCTGGCCGCGTCGTCCAAATGACTTCTAGTTTTGTCTAGTCGTCATCGCGTCTGGTCGTGAAATAGGTATTATCGTTGGTCCATGATTCGGTTCCCATCTCCTCATTGGGTATGAGGAGCATCCATTCATTACTTTCGGAGGCCGACCTTGCCTGCCAAGTTCTTCCAGAATCGTGCCCCCTTGCGCTCCTCGCTGTGCGTCCGTAGCATCACCTCGTCGCGTTGCATGGGTCCTACAATGTCCTCGTCGCCTCGGGCGGGGAACTTGCCATCTGCGTCCACGAGCCGTGGGAGCACACTGGGCAGTCCATCTTCCAGACGTCGCCATTGCATTCCGGCAAAGACGTCGTCCACGGGCGGTCGACCGAGTAGGGCGGCGCCACCGCTGTTGGCTCGCGCGCGTCCGCGGCTTCGGCTTCGAGAGGCACTTGTTGAGGCTGGGGCCGAGTTGGTGACTTCGACAATCTGCTCCATCAATGCGTCGTGCGTCGTTCTCCATCGCTTCTCAATGTCGGTCCATTTGGCCTCAGTGAGGGCGTAGATCTTGCTCGTCTCGCCATAGTTTTCGCCTGTTCGAACAAGATGCTTAGTATAGTTGCATCGAGCTGTATCCCAGTCACTTCGCAATTGGCGGAGAGACTCGAGGTTCACTGCCTCAGGCTGATAGGGTTGCGGAGTGATAGTGAAGTTGGCATGTCCCAGACGGTCGGACCACTCGTCGCACTCTTGCAACATCGATGGGAGAGGCAGCGGCAGCTCTGGGCTGCTAGGACCATGTCGGAAAGAAGACACAGACGGCTTCGTGCTCAGAGACGGGCGAGGGAAGTGTGCGGAAGGCAGCATCGGCGATGGAACCTCAGTGGTGGCAGATGGCGGCGCAATGGTAGGCGACTGAAGAGGTGACTCGGGCGGCGGTCCGCTGAGAGGGCTTGTCATGAGAGGTGGAAGCAGAGGAGTCGTGGCCAACCCACGCTCTCGCTCCAAACTCGATCGTTCCTGGATGGACTGTGCCTTCTCGATGTCAATGGGCGACGGCAGGTTGATGCTCTCAGTGCTCCCGTAGAAAGATACTGCGGGTGTGGGCAGTCCAGTGTTTTCGGGGAGACGCTCAGGACCAGGTCGGCTGGGTGCAGACATGGATGAGGAGCGGCTCGAGGGACCTCCAGAAAGTACAACGCTCTCCAAACTGAGCTCGGTGCTAGGAGAGAGCATTGGGTTGCCTCGACGACTGCTGGATCTCCAACGCGACATGCTAGGAAGACGGGCGCCGATGCGTGATGAGAGGCCAGCGAAAGGAGACTCGGATCCCGATCCCTTCTTGCGAGAACGGCCCTCGGGAGGAACATCTCCATCGCTCATGAAGCCGTCGTAGTCGATATCGTAATCGTTGACGAGATTGCCGTTGAACATGAGATCCTCGGAACTATTTCGGTGCTCACAGGGCTCGTCACCTACACAAGGTATTAGGTTAGCAACTAGTCACGAGTATAGTAGTAGGCCGAGTTTAGATCCTTGTGTAAAGCCGGGGTCGTTTGACCAAACGGGAGGGACATACAGAGACAGCTATAGAGAACAGAGTCGTCGTGATCCTCATTGTCGGATTCCAAATCTTCTTCTTGGACATCGGGCAATATCCTAGTAGGGGCCTTGGGGTGGACGGATTGTGTAGGTGAGACCGGACTCTCGTTCAGTTGAGGAGGCAGGTCGAGAGAAGAGGCGGAACTAGACATTCGGAAGTGGCCCTTGGGAGAAAATGTCGGGGTGAGGGGAGACGCGACATCGGATGAAGACGAATTGGTGGTGTAGTAAACGTAGGAGAGGTCGCATTCGGGGTTGACTTGCTGGACCTCCCACTTACGGCGCTCCTCGACCAGCTGCGGGAGAAGCAGCGGCTTGAGCTTGGGCGACATGATGTCGGCCGGGACGGGCGAGGCCGTGGATTTCGGAAGGGACGAAAAAGCGAACGACTATTTTTGGTGCACGGTATTGTTGGTGTTGAGGAAGAAAAGTCGAAAAAGAGGAGGAGGACCAAGTAAGTACTAGTAGGAGGGTGCCTCGGGGTGGGTTGTTGATGGCGGTGGTGGCACAGCAGCTTGGGACGTGCGGGATGGATACTTCCAGTGGCGGCGGATCCGGGG
>JAADYS010002446.1:0-10773 GCA_012931995.1 Fusarium albosuccineum | reverse complement strand
GGTCAGAGAGAACTGATCGTTGGTGACCGTCAGACCGACGGCAGTCTTGCCGGTCTGACGGTCACCAATGCTCAGCTCTCGCTGACCGCGGGCGATGGGAACCATGGCGTCGATGGACTTGAGACCAGTCTGGACGGGCTCGTTGACGGACTTTCGGGGCAGAATACCGGGAGCCTTGAGCTGGGCACGGCGCTTCTCCTTGGTCTGGATGGGGCCCTTGCCATCAATGGGGTTACCGAGAGCGTCGACGACACGGCCGAGCATCTCAGGGCCGACGGGAACATCCACCTTGAGGCTGTGTTAGTCTTCTGCATGCTGGCATATCGATTGCTCGATTGGCGTAGCTCTGAGCTTGGGAGGGGATGCTTACAATCTCGCCGGTACGCTTGACGGTCTCACCCTCCTTGACGAGACGATCAGAACCGAACAACACAACACCGACCTGGCCGGCCTCGAGGTTCATGCACATTCCCTTGACACCAGAAGCGAACCTGTCGATCTTGTTAGCTCCATGATGCAATGTATCGGGTTGTTGAATATTCGCTCGGTACGTACTCGACAAGCTCCTCAGCCTGGACGTTGGCCATACCGTGCACACGGGCGATACCATCACTGTCGAAATAGAGTCAGCATTGATTCAACCCCAATTGCTTTGTTCCTGGTGATCCGGAGGGGCTGCTGCGTGATGGTGTTGACAGCCTACGACCTCCGCAGCCTCGTTCCGGATGCTCCCATCAAGGTCCACATACCCGACGGAAAGAACACGGCCAGTCTCAGCGAGACCGGACTCCTCCTGGACACCACGGATTCGCTGCTCGAGGATGGAAGAGACCTCGGTGGGAGTAGCCTTGGCGTCGGAAGCGTAGAATCGCGCAGTGTTGATGGCGGCGGGTGCGGCATTTCGGACCTGTGAAAAACAAGTTAGCCGAAGCCCGAAAATGCCACGACGGGTCAGCGAGCGACAGCGGGCCCAAACAGCTCAAAAAAGCTCATCCAAGTTGTATAGGATTAATCCAAACACCCAATTGAGCTCGCACGATGAAGTCGGGATGGATGCACGCTGTTTGGGGGCGCTTGTCGATGGCTCTGAGGCCGATTCGGGGCTCGGGGTAGCAAAAACGACTTACCGCGGCGACCCTGCCAGCAGCAGAGACAGCGCCGACGGCGCGCGTCGACTGTCGGAGGGCGTTCCGGAACATATTAAGAGAGGTACAGGAGGTTTGGAGATGAAAGGAGAGCAATTGCAGCCGGGTGCAATTGGAGGGAGGGGAGATTGGGGAGTGCGGTGCTGCCTTTGCAGAAGAGCAAATGGAGTTTTTTGAGGAGGACAGTGATGGAGAGCAGAGTCTGTCTGAGGGAGACAGTGGGGCTCAGCTGGCCCAACCGCCCAATCATGGCCCAGTGCGCCTTTTTGCCTGGAAATCCCGAGGCAGCCTTAACAATTTCTTAGCACACTATTTGCTAGCCGCTCCCATTTCGGAGCTTCATTTGGTCCGCCGAGCTGACGTCCGATGTTGAATGCCAAAGCCAACACGTGGTATCCACGGTGTAAGAGAAGTCAATTGAGTAGAAGACACCTGGGTCTGCCCATCTACGGCAATTGCCTCGCATCTCAGATCTCCAGATCTCTTCCCAACGGGCTGCTGGCGCCGCGCCGAAACTCGCATCTTACACCAAACTCCCGTACCGCCGACCGACCGGCATTACCCGGGTACGCCTAAACAGTTAGTGCCTGAGATATGCGGTACGTAAAATGGGCCAGGGGATCTCGGAGACAGAGCTCTGACCCAACAAGCTGCCCGCCATCCATTCAATTTTCTCAGTGGAACCTTGGTGAGCTGCTGGCCTGGCGACCGGCGACGGAGCAAGGACAAGAGAACAGAACAGCAGTGGGCAACGCAACGCTACGCAACGCAAGCAGCTTGGAGAACAGAGGGTCAAGGCCAAGGCCAAGGCCTCATCCACCCATCCATTGATCAATTGGGTCACTTCTTGTTGCCTTTGATCCGTGATTTTACCGGCTCACCTTTCATCCCGCCGTGAGTGTCATGAAAATGCGTTATGCTGCTGGAAGCCAATTTGCGTCCTTCCGGAGACGGAGACCCCCATGTTCCCGAAGCTATCAGATGCCGTCAATCTGGGGTGCATCTCCACACTGTACATGCTGTTGGTGTAGAAACTGACCGAGTTTTCATGCGACGTGATGTTTTGTTCATCTCAAAAAGTCTGTCTCGACGTCCTCCCAACACATACCATGTTGTGGCTACAGCAAGACTTGCGCAGCCATAAACCGCCAAATAAGTGTTTTGTATGTTGATTTTCCCAGGCGTCTCGCGATCATCTACAATTCGATCCTACCAAGGATAGAAGAAGCTCCTTCTTGGAGGGCGCCAGCTGCCATGGAGCAGAGTTCAAGTCCGGCTCGGACATTGTTCAGACACGTCTCACGTAGACGCAGAAACGAGAGGCCAAGTAGACAAGGTGCCAATAATCTGGCGAGAATGATGGCATATGTCACATTCAAAAATGAATATCGGAAAGCCGGCAGGGTGCCGGTCGGTCTCTAAGGCCGTGGCTCGACTGAATTCCGAGTCGAGCGTGATGCAGCAAAAGGCAACGAAAATACATGCCCCATGTGAATTTTTCCCCTTATTTTCGCCGTGACCATCCGTGTGATTTTAAAAAGACAAGTAACCATTCAATTCCTTTATCGGACAATGCCGTCGAAGCGAGACTTGAACCACTTGACGGTCTCCTCGCGCTTGATGCGGTGGTTGGAACCGATGCGGCTCTTGGTTCGGCGGCGGCGGGTGACGCGCTCACCAGGTCGGGTCATGCAGCAGTAGAAGTCCATGCCGTAGATACCGATCGAGGGGTCGTACTTGATACCAAGATCGATGTGCTCGCTGATACCGAAGCCGAAGTTGCCGGTCTCGGAGAAGTTGCGCTTGCGGAGCTCGTACTCCTTGACCTTGAGGCCACGCTCGAGAATCTCCTCAGCCTTGATGATGTTAGCACTCCGTCATTATCCCTCTCTGAATGACCAGTGGTTCGTAATTACCTTGGGGCCTCGGACAGTGACGTGGACAGCAATCTTTTCGTTACGTCGGATACCGAAGGTACGGACGGTGTAGCGGGCCTTGCCTGTGGAAAATCCAGTCAGATCGAATCGCATCACCGCCGTTCGAAAATTCCAAAAACTTACTGTAGACGGGGGTCTGACCAGAAAGCTGCTCAAGCACCTTGGCGGCACGGGTAAGTCTGTCACCAGACTCGCCGACGGAGATGTTCAGAACGAGCTTCTGAATCTTGAGCTCCCGCATGGGATTGTTTGCCTTCTCGGACGCCATTGCTGCGGTTGTTAGTCGACCTGGTTGGGGATGAGGTTGTCTGTCGAAAATGGTGAAGTTGCGGAGAGTGGGTTTATGATTTTTGTGAACCCCCCAAAATTTGAGGGCAGACAAACCCTCAAGCCAAAGTGGGGTTGCTCTAATCCCGAACCGCTCTAGCGCCAATTCGGTACATTCTCGGTGTACCTCTCAGCCTTCTCCATCAGGCTCCGCAGATTTTGGACATCATCTTGACCTTCAGAGCTCAGGCATTGAAGGTTATTGCGATCGCGCGCAAAGAGCTCTGCGATCAGCCCCCAATTTTTGAACTCTAGAGGCACTGCGCTAGCAAGTCCTCACCACAACCGTCAAGATGTCGAACAAACAAGGAAAGATGGTACGTTGATGCAGCCACCGCCCTCACGCGTCTTGTTGTTCATATGCTAACTAGCTCTTCTTGCTCTTCAGGCCGGTTATGTACGTGTACCCCGACGAGCGCATGATGCTCGACATGCCTCGAACCTCGCGATAGCTTGTTCAGCACTAACAGTCTCAGATCAACTGGCGGATGCGGGTGACTCTTAATGATGGTCGAGCAATGACCGGTCAGATGCTTGCCTTCGACAAGGTACCAAATATCACTTACCCACACCGATTCAAGTCATAGCTAACCAGGAGATAGCACATGAACCTTGTCCTCGCCGATACTGAAGAGTTCCGACGCGTCAAGCGCAGGCAGAACAAGCCCGCTGCTCCTGGTGCCAGCGGTTCCGCGACGCAAACGATCGAGTCTGAGGAGAAGCGAACACTCGGTCTCACGATCGTCCGAGGCGCCCACATCATCTCTCTCTCGGTCGAGTCGCCTCCTCCCGCTGACCCTAGCGCTCGACTTGGAAAGAGTGCTCCTGGTGGAATCCCCTCTACTCTGGCGGCCGGGCCTGGTGTTGCTCGTCCTGCTGGCAGAGGAGCTGCCCCTCCTTCTTTGGCTGTATGTGCTATTCGTCCCTATTTTGAGAGTTTGAACGGGTTACTAACTTTGGTCAGGGTCCTGCTGCTGGCGTGGGCGGCGCTCCCCCGCCTGGTTTCCCAGGCTTTCCCGGTGCCCCTGGCTTCCCTGGTGGTCGAGGTGGTAGGTTCAGAACCCCCCATTACCGAAGAACAGCTTCTAACCCATATCAAGCACCTCCTCCGGGCTTCCCTGGAAACTTCCCTCCCCCTCCGGCTGGCTTCCCCGGTAACCCTCAGTTCGCTCCGCCCGGCTTCAACCCCGGCGGTCCTCCCCCTCCTGGATTCCAGCCTCCTCCCCGAAGATAGAATATGTAGGCGCTGGATGTCTGGGGTAACCTTAATGGTCTAGAAAGAGACTGCGATACCGTTCCCAAGGACGAAGAAACGTCTGGCTTGTCCCTCGAATCAAAGAAACCGTGGACGCAGGAAGAGATGTGGAGATTATGAGTTTGGGTCATACAAAAATGTATGTGAATTTCTTCATGGCGTTTACCGTCCTGGCATCAATGTTAACGATATTTGCCAAGACCTTTATTTCGGAGCACTAGAGGCGCATTCATGGTGTACGGGGCTTGGAGAAGTCCATGAAGTTTTTGTTTTCAGTGATGAGGCTGTTTAAGACGATGAATCAAGATCATGAACCGCCCTTGGTCACTCTTCAAACTCCAGGATCTCTCAAGCCAAACAGCACATGTAGAAGATCCAATCGTGACAACCTGATCAGGCAGACATAGGCAATGAGGTTTCCCGCTCTTCCGTATTGGTGCTTACTAATGATTGGATGCTCAACTGCCTCCAACCAATCTCAACATTCTCAACGTAGACTATTGGATCGTGATTCTCGACTACAAAACCCAAAAATTCTTCGTTCACATCTCGTGAATTGAGACACAGTCATACCCGATTTTGCATTCGTGGTATCAGACGGTCTACCAAAACGACCTTCGGCGTCTCTCAGAAGCCACGCAGTGAAGAGCGGTTTACAACGAAAGAACCAGGCAGTTCACCAAGCAGGGCCCAGAAATTCCCAACTTGTAATCAGGCAAAAAGATACGCTCAAGGGTCGATTCAGAATATCAGATGGGTCTGGAAGGACACACCAGGTTACGCAGGAAACCAAGAAGCAATCGGCTCAGGCGCCAAAACCAAACATCAAAAACACGACAGTCCAACCAGGCAGAGTCAACAACGAGGGTGTGCTAGTTGACCGATCTGATGTTTATCAAACGCTCAGAACACAACGGGATCTTGTCAAATCTCCTAGTCAAGGCCGCGGTGATCCTTTCAGCGCCTTTCCTATTCCTCTAACAGACAATGACGACAAGTTGATCAGATTTTGTAAGCATCCACATTGGGTATAAATACTCATCCCACTAACCTTGGCAGTCATCTCTCGCTTCGATCTTCGTGCGACTATTGCCTACATCAGAAAACAATGGTGGGAGGCATGTGCGTTCTCAGATCCCCTCATCATGCACACAACATTGGGCCTGGCAGCAGCGCTCTGGTGCCAGCTTTTACCAGATCCCAGGCGAGTGGCCAACGAAGGTTGCAAGCAGAAGGCCCTGGCGCTCCGGGGTGTTCGAGAGCGATTAGACAAGGGCTTCAACGACATGGCGCTGATCGGGACCATCGCCAATCTCGCAAACATTGAGGTCAGGGGCTGTCCGCCGAAATCCTTACATGTGGCTGATTATTGTTCTACAGGGAACCGAGGGGAACTATCAAGTTGCTCGTGTTCATCTGAAAGCACTTGATCTGCTAATCCGAGCAAGACAGGGCTATGATGAGCTCAAAGATCATGTCAATGTAGCTCGTGTCATCAACTGGTAGGTATTAGATCTACGATCCCAAACTTGCTCTAATTATTATAGGTCTGACGTCCAAGCGGCAATTGGGCTAAACACTATGCCAATTCTTCCAATGATTCTTACCATGGACTCGATCTCACTTCCACTCACTATCCTAACCGCTACAGAAACCCCAAGCCTAGCGCACTTGCGGGTATTCGAGGCTGGCGTGGATGTTACAAGTGTTCAAGACAACTTCTATCTTGTACGACAGGCACATTATTCATTAAAATCTCCGGAAGTTCCAATGCAGGACTTCCGCGTCCTGATCAATGTGGTCGATCATCACCTCCAGACCACACTCGGGGGTGAAGACCTTACAGACCAGGGGCGCATCCTGGTGACAACGGCGCACGCCTTCTTTTACATGACCATCCGAGAACTGGCCGCCAACCATCACCTTCCTCGGGCAATTCTTGGAAGGCTCCGAGCACAGTTGCAAGAGAGTATGTTTTTTCTTGCTAGTTGGCCAGACTTTCAGCCTGGGTTGCTTTGGTGTCTGGTTATAGGAGCAGCTGCAGCTTGGGAGTGTGGTGTAGACTGGGATTTCTTTTCTCAGAACCTGTCAATGGCACTCGCTCTGTTGAATGTTTCAAGCTCTTCTCAACTCAACGGCATCTTGGCGGGTTTTCTCTGGCACGACAAAGTTCCGGGGGTATTCTTGGATCAGGCCGGCACGATGTTGTTCCCTCCAAGTCTAACAAACCAGGATGAGACGCTGTACATGGATCGGCTTGGCTGAGCCAAGACTTGACCCAGTCTCCAGATCCACCTAAGGCACTATTCCATAACATAGTTGGCTTTGGCCAATCATGGTTTCTCCTGTATTATATTCGTAACTTGTATACTATTGGATCGGAATCAAAGCATTTGTTGCTTATAATGAAAAACACGGTTCATTTTCGCTGGCATCCAAGTTTTGCATCATTAAGGTGCTACAATAGTCCAGTTTCCAACATTGATAGAGTCCCGGGACGAATTTATCTACTCTATCATCAAGACTTTGATAAAGGTTCATTTTTAGTTCCTGATTGAAGCTCGTTTATGATTCAACACTTCTAGGCAATGCCAATGCATCGAAACTGGGATGAAAACTTCTGAGAAGCCGAAAAGCATAACCATCCACCAAAACATGATAGCCAACTCCGAGAGCGCCCAGGCAAAGTCGCCCAACCCTTGAAACCGTCACTAATTCCCTCTATCAAATGCCAACAGCATGGCTAAAGACCCTTGCCGCCAACTGACTGAGCAGCTTGGCTCTGTCATCCTGAGGTAGTTCCTAGCTGTAGTTAGCTTCAGTCCCCATCACCATGCCAGACACAACTTACCTGGAATACAGCATACACGCTCTTCCCCCTGGCATCGCGGACGGCTCCCAACCTGTTGCCCGCCACGGCGCCCGCAACCATACCCGGCACGTTGGCAACGATGAAGCCCAGGGCGCCGCCGCTCACGCCGCCCAGCATGGACCAGAACTTGCTCGTGGGGTGGTTATCCCCGCCCTCAGCCATGCCCTCATCCCGCATCATCTCCTCAAACACGTCGCTGAACTGCGCATTCTCCGTCTGCTCACGCTCCGGCGGCGGCGCGTTGCCGTTGTTGGCGCGGTTGGTGAAAAAGTTCCACGCCCACGAGTATGCGTTCTGTGGTGGGGCCTCGGCGTCGGCCTCGGGGATGTCCTCGAAGGGGTCCGCCGGGGTACTGGTGTTGAACAGCTTGCGCTGAGCGTCGTACTCGCGGCGGCGGGTGGTGTCGGAGAGGGCATAGTATGCGTCGTTTACAAGCTGAAACTTGCGGGTTCGCTCAGCTCGCTCTGGAGAGTCGGAAGCCACACGATCGGGGTGTGTCTTCAGGGCAGCGCTGGAGATGCGACGTCAGTGAAGTTCAAGTCAGTAGATGTGTGGTTTTCTTCGCGACATACCGCTTGTATGCATCTCGGATCTGCTGAGTAGTCGCTGTGTCAGGGACCTCGAGAATGGCATCTGAAGTATTGCTTGTGTTAGCACTCAACAGTTCTCGAGAGCAGTGGTGTTAGTGGACAGCTTACAGTAGTTTGGGGGAGCTCCAGTAGCCATCTTAGCTCTGGAAGGGTAGAATAGAGGGTTGTATTGTAGGAAGCAAAGAATCAACTTCAACGAACGAACGATAGCTTTGCGTCGAGTTCAAGGTAAAAGGCCAAGTTGCAGGTGATGTAGGTAGATTTGTATTGGCTGTATCACAAGCTCGGCGGCGGCTGAATCAAGGTCTCGATCATCGAGGGGCGTAAGTGTCAACGTCATTGTGGCGGTGCCTGTGGCGGGGCACCCACGCCACTAGCTGATTGGCCTGAGCTCTTATCAATCTTGAATGAATCACACCAAGACCCTTCCCTGAAAGCATGATGAAGATCATGCCAAGGATCGCCATTCGGCCGAGTCTTGGTGCGAAGATCATTAATAAACTAGGTATTCTAAGTTTGACCAACAATTGTATATGTATGCAAATACCCCAATACCCTGGCCATGCACCTCAATCCGCCGTCTTTCCACCATACTCCGAGGTATCACCACCACAAAACTCCAAAGACGCTGTATCATGGTAAAAGAATCAGGCGGAACCTTGCTCCAAGTACTTCTGAGCTCTTGATAGCGCGTCCGACGTTATTGCATCCGCATCTTCTTGTCGGCCAGCCCTCTGGTAGTGGGCCGCCAGCACCCACATGTCGCGGATGACTCGTAGATTGTTATTCGTGCCGTGCGCCGTCTCACGTTTGTGGATGGCATATTGCAGGTTCTTCTCCGCAGTGTCCCACTCCTGGCGGTCCTGCTGGACCCGGGCAAGCATCTTGCGTGCATATGCGTGGAACCGATCGTTTGATCTGGATCCTGTCCCTGTCTGGTCAAGGAGGTTAATGGCCAGTTGTTCAGCCCTTTTCTTATCGCCGACGTCCATCTGGGTAAACTCGAGCCTCAATGCTTCAATTCGCAATCGATCTGACTCGTCCACCTTGGTCTCGTGCTCTTGAGTCTCGGCCATCGCTTCGAGAGCGTGGTACATGGCTTCTTGCCGCTTGGCAAGCTCGCTGCCCCTTCGCAGCCGTGTCCGTCCATCCCAGATAAGTTGCTCATAGAGCCAGAGTCGTTGTGCATCAGACGACTCGATATGTTCAGCCAATAAGTCAACGTTTCTTAACCAGGCCTGGCGTAATAAGTGGCACAAGTAGCTCCTCCCCTGGTCCGAGTGATAATCGCAGCTTCGTAGCTGCTGGAGAATCCGCAGAAGCGGATGTTGTGCTGGAAGCTGTCGTCCAGCCAGTACGGTAGCATGGTCCAAGAATAAACTTAGAAGCCGGAGGTGCCCTCGGTCCGCCATATCAAAGATGGTATCCAAAACGTGCCAGATGAGATCGGGGTGGTCCTCGCTCAACACGAATTCGAGCACATAGAATCCCCTCCGCGCAGCTAATCCTGCAAGGTTTCCTTTACCGTGGTACCAAAGGTCGAAAACAAGCTCGAAAGTCCGGTACATTGTGCGGCTGTCCTGGATAGGGGGGTGATTTGGATTTGCCAGATACCTCGACATAGGATCCGTTGTAACTGGGTAAGCGTCCAACTTGGACTGGCTCCAGGCAAAGACGCCGCCAAGGACCTGTTCCAGGTTGGCATATTGACCAGTATTAGATGGCCGGATCAGAGCCATAGACATGTTAGTCTCATCCTGTGGAGTCTCCTCGGAAGAGGTTGAAGCCTGGTCGTCGCTTGCACCAGAGCTGGGAATCTCGGTAAACTGCGCAGGAGTGGAAGCTGTGGAACCGGAGGGGCTCTTGCGATATGTGCGCTTTCTAAGATTCCACTTCTTTAAGCGCTTTTTGAACATTTGCTCTCTTTTCCGGGGAAAAATGAGTATAAAATTAGTTTTTCGATTTCTTTTGGTCTATTCTTGGTGGCTTGGAACTCGTATCTCCTACTCACGTTGCTGCGAAGCCATGTCTCGCCTGCAGAATGGCCATGGTCTCATTGAGCTTCCGGTTGTCGCGGATATAAAGCTTCTTGATTACCTCGCGCATAGACTCCCACTCATCTTCGGTGTGCTCCTTGGTGTATGTCCTGTCGTCCACCGCCGGTGGGCAGCCCGGGAGCCGGGGGGCCAAGACGGGCAGCGTCGTCGACGACATGATAGGATATCATGAAGCGAGACAGGTGGTGACTAGACCGGGCAGACAAGGGCAGCCAGCGGCAGCGGCAGCAAAAAGAAGAGGCCGAGAGCAGCGGGTTTGCGGGACGCAGAAGCGGACAGGACGTCAGCGGCCGCGATAAGGATAGCAGCAGCAGCAGCGACAGCAGTAGCCGGCGCGGGAAGCCTCACACCGGGTTGGCAGTCGTTCTATCGGCGTCGGCATCGGCCTGCCGGACCGTTGTGTGTGCATGGCGAGCGGGAACTTGACTTGTCAAAGGGGGGGGCCATCGAGCCACTGTGTACTTTTGATTGAGCTGCTATGTTTAACTAGATTAAGAGAAGAGTAGATATTACCCCTATAAACCTCTTACTGCCTTCTTAAATAGGCTAAAAATACCTTACTACCTTCTTTTTTTAGTTATTATATAGCC
>JAADYS010002445.1:0-16475 GCA_012931995.1 Fusarium albosuccineum | reverse complement strand
TTTGCGGCAGTAGAAGATGTGATACGCGTTCTTACGGCGACCACAGGAGCAGTTGTTTGCCGACTTCGCGTGGTTGAAGCGTTCGTAGCAGTCCGCGAAGTCGCCATGCTGTGTTCTTGCAGCTAGAAGGTGGTGTAGGTTGCTCCTTGGAAGTGTCAGTTCCTTGGGGCACCTCGCATTTGCCTTAAAGCCAAGGGGTATATATGCCTCGGGCATATTGTTTGTCCACCAGTTCGAGAACTCGTGGTGCGACATGGCTTTGGCCTTTCTTCTTATGAAGGCGAGTGTTGGTAGGAGTTCAAGAGGCTCTTTAGAGCAGCCTTTCTTCGTGTATGCGCCTGAGACCTCGTTTCCCTCGATTCCCATGTTTCCTGAGCACCAGCGCGTGTAGACTGAGCCGCGTGCTTTCGCCAGGCCACGGAATTCAAAGAAGGCGTGTTGAGAAGACTCTCCTGGCCGGCCGCGGAGGCCACTGATGACGGAAGTGTTATGTAGGTAGATGTGTATCGGGGGGGCGCTGGGTCATGATACCTAGAGCTCCAGAAAAATCTTGGTCTGGCGGCAGGAGAGTTCTTTCCCACGTTTTGGCTATAGCCCAAGACTGGAAGCTACGCTGGGCTAAGAGTTTCGCCTTCAAGAACCTAACTCGACCAACTTGGCAGAAACAAGCGTGCCATCAGCGGAGAACACCAGTCCATTACATCATCTCGATTCATCCAGGGAACCTGATCGTTCTATTTCTGCCCTCGTACCTAAGAACCCTTCTTCACGTTTATTGGTTTCACCTGATCTGAACGTGCCTCAACACCTTGTTTCGCTACACCTCGTCCTGCCGCAGCCTCATCATCCTCCTCCTCATCTGGCGGCTTTATCTTACCTCCTTACAGCTTTAACAAGCCGCTCTACTAGGCGGAACGCTCACTAGTGCTGCCGCTTAGCAGCTGTTGCTAACCGTCTTTGGAGCGCCGGCATCGTCGTTCTATTGGAGGTGATCAATTACTAAGACGTGCGACATCTAGAACTACTCAGCTGGTATCACTGTTTCCTGGAATCTCTCCTGCTGTGCCAGAACACCCAAATCCCAATTCTATTGTTCTTAATTAGCGACAAGAGCTTTTCGTATCAGGTTCTACAACACCAGTCTCTACTCCCGATAGACCTGATTCTCGAGGTCCCAGCTTCTTCATCATGAACGGTTTTCCTCTTGGACAGCTTCACTTTGCTGGACTTTCTGGTGACGAAAACCCCGGTGATACTTGAATCATGTCGTTACTACTATCGCTGTTGTGTTCCGTTCTGGTTTGGTAGGCTCTGCAGCCGGCTGGTCCGAATATGTGGAAGCTGAAGCAGACGAGAAGCTTTGGGAGGGGGTGAAGACGGCTTTCAAAGACAAGTTCAAGAATGGAGAGCCCTCAGTCGAGAGTTCGTTCATAGCGGAAACCCATGGGCTTGGGCGCGAATACGGAGAGACGCTCTCATATCTCTTGAAACGAGCTGAGAAACTGTATCATCAGCTCCGAGGTCAGTACAGAAGAACGCTTCTCACGGGTCTCGTTCTTCGAATGAAGGATAGAGAGAAGGACCTTCGCTTGCAGGAACGGGCCCAGGACAGGCTATATTCTGACAACAAATGGGGCACGTCAGTTGCTAGTGAATCGCTCACTTTCAATGATGTCCGGGACATGATCTGGGAATGTCGCTCCTCTACAACCGAGAAGCTGGTGCGTAGTGAAAAGGAGAGCTTCTCAGCCAGCGAGATGGATCTCCTGCGTGTTCTTGCACGTCACTAGGAACAGATGAGTGAGATTGCACTCCAGCTGAGAAAAAACAGTCCTCGTCTCTTCCAAGAGGCTGGACAAGGTCGAGAACAATCAGTTTCCATCCTCGGCCCCACGGGTATCCAACAACCGACCCCTTCTAACGTCCCTCCCCTAAGCACTCGGGAACAACTTCGATCGAGCGGAACACATTCGTCGCCAAGAAGAGTTGGCAAACAACAGAGAAGGAATGAAACGCAGACGCACGGAGGAATTTTTGAGATCTACTTTAGTTCCAGACGCCAAGACCACAGTCTGGGAATTGGGTGTTAACACCAGACCACCTCGGGGATATCACCTGACTCCCTTCTCTGGATAGCTGTCAGACATATTGTACTATTGGACTAAGACTAGCCTAGCTAAGATTGGATCTACGCACTCTGTCACCGAGAGTTCTCGAAACCCCCCTTCTGGAATTGGGGAACGCCAAATAGCAATAGCTTGTGCAGCACGACGCGATGATCCAAAGGAGCGGAAGGAAATTTCTAGACCCCGGAAGCGTGGCAAAGTCGAGAAGTAGAGAGAACCGACTCGGCCTACCGATGAGAACATCCTCCGGAGATCGAAGCTCGAGCTCAGGAAGAACGACAACATGAACGAATTGAGTACCAGCCCCCTCGGGTCGAAGGCATGGAATATGCGGTTCAGTCACCACCGGTTCGCGATGAGATCGTGGTAGCTGGGCCGACAGACCAGATGTCGGATGCCGACTTTCAGAAATTGCTTCCTCTGCTGAGACCTCATCTGGAGAAGTTGAGCAGACCCTCGCACCAGACTCCCGAGGAAGGGGCCTCATCCTCTTGTGAGAGAAAGGCCCCGACATGTCGGGGGGAAGATACGGGCTACGAAAGAGTACAATCTCCCAAATTTTGAGCTGAGATAGCACCTGAAGGAGACTCCTATTATTCTGAGCATCGTACAACTTCTCCAGATTGCGCCGTCAGTCAGACGACAGCTGTCCAGACTGATGCAGTGTCGTAAGAAGATCAGGGGAGTAGAACAAAGGAGATGGTGACACAGCTAGTGATGCCTATCAAAGATTTCTTAACGGAGGATAAGGGAGAGGGGTTCGGAGGAGGAACGTTGCCTGCATATGGAATCAATCAATCGAATTGATTGATCCATCGTTTACTGCGATACCGCTATCTTATGAGACGCCGTTCCCATTACTCTTGTTTTCATTGTGGGCTGCGTGGAGAGCTAACGCTGTCAGGCAAGATGTTAGACGGAAGATCAAGCGTCGACTTGATCAATGATCGGTATGTGGAGGGAACTCAGATACCCAAGCTTGCCATGCCTGCCGCGGGCACGATCCGTTTGGCAAGCGATCAGATACAGGAGGTGAAGTATTGTGTGCTGCTCCAGGTGGTGGTCGGCTGCATTCTGGCCACGGTCAAAGCCTACGTTCTGGGCAAGCACAAGAATTGGGATATTTTACTTGGCCGACCTTGGCTGTGACGCACGCACGCCCCTAAGGGCCATTTTGATGAAGAACTCATCTTCAAAAGAAACAAGGGGCATACGCGAACGATTCCTGTCTTTCCGATATCCTACCTATTCGAACCTAATCGAAGAGCGACTACCAGGGATCCGATCCACCCCAAACCGACGCGACGCCCGATGAGGAAGAAAAAGCCACCCTCGCGGACGATGATCTGCCGGTATTGGAGGAAGTTCAGACACTGCTGAGCGAGATTGGTGAAGAGATCTTCACTGAGACTGGACGTTCGTACGCCCTCTCTGGCAACTAAAGGCCGCGAGCCTACCCGCTAGTGCGATCACGCGGGAGCACGACGAGAACGTCCAGATCTACGTCCGAACCGTCTAAATCCGCTTCGAACGGTACCACGGCGCGTCCATGTCGGCCTTTTTTTTAATTTTTTTTTTTTTTTTAGCTTCCTTCTCTTAGCTATCGATCGAAATACACGCCAGCCTCTGTCTGTTTTTGATTGCTTGTCCACATTTACACACATTCCCGGTGCCAAATTCCAGATTCACACCCACTCACACTCGGTTTCCGCTCTTGCACTCCTTCCCTGTCGACGTCCCTACAATTCATACGCCAGGCGTCGGCCTATACTGGTTCCTGGACCCTTGGGCCAAGGCAGGGCCCTCTTCGTGCCCAACGTCGCAGCTTTCACCCGGTACAAGCGTCGAGGCCAGGCGACGGTACCAGTACCTTTGAGAGTGATCTTTGGGGACGCACGTGCATGCGCAATTCTTTCTCCGGGGCACCCACTCTTGGTTCCGGCGCGCGGCCGAGCGATCAGTGGGTCCCAGCCAGCCATCTCCGCTCTGCCATCTTCTTGAGAAGGGCAGAAGGTGAAGGACTGGGATCATGGCAGGGGACGACAACGAGCTCCGGCGGTTGTTTCGTTTCTTGTTTCTTGGTTTCGCCGGGACGGGACAGCGGCTACCTAGGACAGGGATGTGGCTGGGTTGAGGGAGGCTCTACGAGGGTGGCAGACGTCAAGTTGGCAATTTCTGGAGAGATTGACTACCGATAGATTAATTAGGACTATGCCAGAACCCCTGTCTTGAATCACAGTGTTGTCTCACGAGGAGTGACATGCTAGCGATTGAGTGTCATGGTTGATGATGGTGACAGCTACGTCTCGTGTCCAGGCTTCCACGACTAGTCGAGGTACGTAGCAGCAGCATCTCTACTTAGGTAGGCTAGCATGGCCGTATCCCGAGAATCTCTTGATTTTCAGTCTGCATGCAGCAGCCCGGCCTTTTTTTTTTTTCTTTTTTTTCTTTTTTTTTTTTTTTCTTCAGCTGCCTCCTTGGCTGGTCGCACGTCTTCCCTCGGATGTCGTCTTGGTAGGTACCTACGTTAGTATCCGTGAATTTCGTTCCGTCACCTACCTAGTATTGTGTTTGCCTCTTGGGTCAGCCAGCATATGAAGGTCGCATCAGAGACAGCCGCACTCTTCCGAGAGCTACAGATACTTGGCGAGATAGTGGCAGCGATCCACGCCCCTCCTGGGAGCCACACCGGACACCGAAGGAGAGGAGGGATGGCCAGTGCCGTGCAGATGGGAGGAGAAACGACTGAATACCTTAGTTAGGAGGCGACTTAGGGCGTCGTCGCCTGGCAGGGCTTCTTTGGGTACCTGACCCGGGCCACTCTGCAGGCGAGGTACCTCGCGATGTGGGCTGGACTCTCGCTATCTTGCTACCATGGGGGGCCTAGGTGGCCTAGCTCCCTCAGCAGTGGGCCGTCACCTGCAGCAGCCATTCCTCATGCGCTATCGACACAGCCTGTAGCCACTGCACCTCTAAACTGGCGGGCACTAAGACTACAAAATACAGGGCGGTTTCTTAGCTCCCCGCCCTGCCCTCGCTTGCAACCTCCCTAGGTAGTGACTGACGCCTGCTACCACCCACCCACCTACTGGACCCTCCACCACACGGCTCTTGTCCTCTCCACTGCTCCTGCTCATCTCCCCACACCACCCTCCGATTCCCCTTCTCTCTTCCTCTTATTCCCTCCTTACGAGCAACTCGTCCTACGTTCTCTTCTTCCTCGGTTGCGGCAGCTTTGCAGGCGATTTCATACTTTGACCTGGATAAATAAATAATCTATTCAACATCCTGAATCCCTGCTCTGCTCCGTCATCCGGTTTTTCCTTTTTTATATATTCTTGTTCCATATCCTCCCACCCCGCCGTCTTTCCGCTTGCCTCCGCCTTATCAACGCTCACACCAACGTTTTTTTTTAAACGTCTGCGATCGCGCACTGTATACCCCGCCCTATCCCTGCGCCGCGCGCCTCAGCTTCCCTCACCTCCGACTAACATGCCCGTGCAACTCCCGGCCTCGGCCGCCGCCTTTGCTCCCCGGGCCTCATCCGTCAACGTCGTCTTGGGTTCCAAGGTTGAGCCCTGGCTCACCCAGACCCTCAAGCGCATCAACCGAGTCAAGCGTCTCCTCAACAGCGTCCCTCAGCACCAGCGATATCTCACCGAGACTCTCTCATCGCCCAATGCCATCTGGACCCTAACTTCCATCATGCTACCCAAGACACTCGAGGTCGACTTGAAGCGGGGCCAGAGCAACCCCCTCGTTGAGGCCATCATGAACTACGAGCTCGTCCATATCGAGGCTTACATCGTCCACGTCGACATAGTCCTACGTAACGATGTCGCCTACAAGCTCACCAAGGATACCATTGACGCTCTCGTTAAGTACCACAAGGAGGTACACTGCGTCGACGCCGAGGCCAACACCTACGACTGGTCGGACAAGGAGCAGCAATGCAAGAAGCTTCACGAGGACTTTGTTCAGGCCATCAACAAGTTCGTGTTTTGCACTCACGTCTCGGCTCTCGAGGGCCTTGAGGAAGAGGGCGCTGGCGAACTTCTCTGTGGCAAGAGCGAGGAAGTGAAGAACAACATCACTGCTCTCATGAAGCCTCTGCTGCCTCCTCCCCCGCGTGTCGTCGATGTTGTCCGACAACCCACGCTGCTGCCCAGCTCCCCCGCCAACAACATGTGGTCGCAAGCCGGTCTCCCCGGTAGCCTCTCTACTGTTGAGTCGTGGAGAGTCCTTCCTTCGAGCCCCAGCGTGACGTCGTCGGCCGACTCCAACACCAGTCCCATCTGGGCCCCCATGAGCATGAGCGATCTGTCGCCTACTCCCGCCTTCACCCAGCCTCACTCAACAGCCCCCTTCTTCTGGAGCTCGCCTCAAGTGACAGCCCCCATCCCTGCTCTCATCCTACCTAGCATGTTTGCTCCCGCGCAATGCGGCATCAGCGTCAGCATGGGAGGTAAGGGAGGCATGGGTGGTATAGGCAACTTTGGCTGGGATCGATACCAGGAGTATGCGACCATCATGTGACAACCTAGGCCCCAAGACAGCTATCCAGTGGTGACGATCTCGAGCTAATACTGCACTCTCCCTTCCTCGCTTCCCGGAGAAAAGTCGAAGCACTCAATTTCGCAGCGGCATGGAACTATCATCCATCATGGGCACATCGGCGTTTATTGCATCAGGAACGGTGTTTCGAACAAGTCTACAATACCCTCCCTTCGCATTTGTTTTTCGGCTCTTCTTTGTCTTTTTTTTGTATTCCCTTTGTCTCATAGCAAGCGTGCTTTCTAGGTTACGGGGGATCTGGTCTCTATTCCTCTACTGGAAACACAATTCGAACGGTCGTTCACACTCACATCAATCAAAAATTTCCAACTCTGGATTTTCTTTCATTCACCACACCACACAAGGTTGTATCCGGGGCGGATATTTGGAACGCATTTACAACCGGGCAGGGGTTCGATACAGGTGGCTGGTTTTCTTTTGGCCTTTTTCCTTCCGTCATCTATTGGTTCACAAGAAAAAGACGGATACGCAGCAATGCACGACGCTCGGCCGAGTCTGAGACAGAAACACTTTGGATTCTCGATATCCCCAGAACTTTCTTTTCTTTTTTGTTTCGTTCATTCGGCATAGAGGCTTTCTGGGATGATACCCCATACAAAGATCACACTTGGATCGCTCGGTTTCGACCGACGCACACACTCACTTCGATTCTTTCCTTGGCCTTGTGTGCGCCCGATTACGACGATTTTTTGTTAAGACGACCTTTTCTATGAATCGATGTCGAATGACGACGATTATTTCAGACCTGATACGACTTACGAACGGAATCACGACTTTTCGGCTTGATGTCGAAACATGACTTCTTTTCGAAAGCCTATCGAACACCGAGCACAACAGTTCGTTCGGCACGATGACTAGCCTGACAGATGGCACCCGGACTGAATCCTGAGACACAAACCTGATCGCAAGGCCGTCTCGAATACACAACATCACGTAGCCGATGCGGAATTATCCGGAATATACCCGCAAAGGCAAAGACATTGGCTGTCAACGGGATCATCGTCCTGCGCTCGGCAACCAACCATCGACCGAAGCGCATTAAATGGAAATACGGAGTGAACTCGTGGAATTCTCCCAATGAGCTGGGTGCTGTACTTCTGCGGTGCAGAGTCAGTCACACAGCCTCTGTCTAGCCAACCCGCCCTAGTCAACCAGCTGAAGCAAGGACCCCATTTCTGGTGCGTGGAGGACGCTAAGTCGAGGATGGATCCGCCCATGCCCCCACCTATACGCCAAGATCACCACAGCCGCCGAAGTTTTGCTTCCTGCAACCACCACCAGAGTCTCGGCCGGCGGACCTAGAGCCCGCCAGGCTCATGATCACAACTCCAACGATGCAAGTCAGGTCTACAGGGCACCAGAATCCCTGAGGGCATTCTCTACGACCCTCCAACTCCAGAATGTGAATGGCTCTTCTCCTACACATGCGTCACTCTACGGTGAGAGAGAAGCACACACCGAGGAACAGGCTACTCCTCTGACTATTGAGATCGTCCCTCCTACCTATCTTATATCGTGCTGTTTATCCAGCTTCTACTACAACAAAGAACACAGTATCTTAACACATCATAGCATCATAACCAATGCTAACACAGTTGCCTAATTTTTTATTTTTCAGCGGCGCAGCAGCAACATGTCACGCCTCGCTGCATAATAAGAAGATTTTTGGCTTCTCGGTGAAAATAAGAGCTCCTCCCTCCTACAACATATTCTCCGGACACCGAAGCTCAGACATCTCGAGATAGGAAACCTCCCGGTTCGCAACAATTTTACATCGTCAAATTCGACACAAAGCACAAACCAGATGCCCTCACGGGTGTGAGGACGACGGAAAGCCTCGGAGGGCAGAGCATGGGGAGGATAACGATGTTAGCTAGGTGACGAAATGGAGATGCGATACATTCCGCCCCTCAGCGGAGGATGTGATGGTACCCTGGCGCCAACAAACTTGGACGGTATCCTCCCACGTCGGTACGCGCCTAAACTGCTGGAAGCCTGTAATAAGCCTGAGCGGCCCCTCTGTTGTACGCTGAGATGGGATAGTACCGCGAGAATACTTGGACAGACACTAGCACACGTAGCTCAATTGGACTAGAGCTAGGTGGGACAGCGAAAAAACGGGATACACAATACTGGTTTTTTGCGACAGCCTAGCAACCCCTTAGATGCTAAGAGCTAGACCAGAGGACAACTAAAAACGACATACTGGACACGAACGGATGCCGCCTACTGGTAGATCGCAGTCGCATGGCACCATATAGTAGGAGCACCTGAGACCACAGTGTAACTGGACACGGAATGCTAAGGGGCCTGGGAGTACATGGGATGTACGTTCTGAACCTCTGGAAGTTTGGACGTGACCCGCTGAGCAGCTATGACAGAACATTGGGAGTCTGGTGGATCTAGATGTACTAGTTTACCCCCCGATCGCTATAAGACAAGTTTCACAGCAGCTCGCGAACATTTCTCGGATCGCATTATGGATCCGGGTTTGAGCGGCTCTTCGAATACCTACAGTAGGTTTGGAGACTTGGCATTCGGACAATTGTTTCGTTGAGGATGGTTCTGAAATGTCTTCTATCTTCAGTTACATGGACGAGATCAGCACGACGTTCTTCATATGTGTCAATGACCACAATGTTGCTTCGGGGACATTCGACGATCACTTCGAATTCCTTTGGAAATGTTACTTCCCTCGAATAGCCTGGGGAGAAGACAATATTGTCCACGGCCGAGGTCGATTCACTTGGGTTCTCTCTAGAAAGTAAGGACATTCGCCCTGCCGCGAAACACCGAGACAAGTTTGCGAACCTGGAAAAACACTTTGAGCAGCACCCTCCTCGCCCCTGCGGATCTCAGGACGCCTAAACGATGCAGAGAGGCGGTACGCGAGACCATAGAAGGAGATGCTCGCTGTCGTGAAGGGACTGAAGGAAACAGAATGGCTGATCAGCGGTTCCCAGGATCCCATAAAGGTCTGCATAGACCACAAGGGGATCGTTGATTCTACGACAAATACGGGACAACGACACGGCAAGGTGTCAAGATGGATTACTACCCTCGAAGAGTTCGACGTGAAGTACATTCATCGACCCAGAACAGACGAGGTCATGAAGATTGCAGACGGAATGACTCGCCTTCCGAATTCATTGAGAGACAATCCAATGTTGGTGGAACACCGGCTGAGCTTTGAGATGCCAGGCAATACAGTATCATTGCCGGGAGGACCGCCGATCAAAACAACTCGATCTGCGGAGGTTCTGAAGCTGATGGAAGATTGGGTTGCGTCCGACTGGTACTGGGAGATCGTCATCTACCTGATCCAAGGACGATATGCGATAGACCCTCCACGACGGAAGCTCATTGCTCGAAGGGCACTCCGATACCGTATTGTCGGCCATCGTCTCTACTACCGGGAAAACACGGGCACACTGTCAGCATGCATCACTCTGGGGAACGTACCCTTGACTCTGCAGAGCGTGCACGACACCTGCGGACACTTCGCTGCTGTCATCACCATGCGGAACTTGCGGGGTCAAAGTTGCTGGCCAACACCAACGGCATCATACCCACTCTGCTTGTGGGCTGAGCATCACAAGGTTATGGACACGGTCAATGAACTGAACGGGGCATGCCTGCCCAAGCAGACGGTCCGTTCATCCACGACCATCCGAGTCCCACAGGATGGTCGTGGATGAGACATTTGGTCGTCGTCGACGAGGCAAGCATGCCCAGATCGCGAACACTGCACGCCACATGGACCTAATCTCTACTACTCAACATGCCAACTACTTTTTAGCATTTTCCATCGAGATGGATTGGACCACCCAAACAAGATGCTTCTCGAGGCATGAACGCGTTGTTGACATGTATCTGATGTGCACGAACCGCACAACACCATGGACGATGAGTCCAGTCTCCCACAGGCATTTGGAAAGCAGCTTAGACCACCAGTGTAAAAGAAAGACTCATCTTTCTCCTATAGTCCACGCATGCGTAATTATAGATTACCCGCTTCCTATCTATGATAACAACCGTGAGAGGACATTGATTCACGTCTAGGAATGGCCTAAGCATCTCTCCCTCTCCTTCGATATAGCTACTAGCTGTGATGTAACGTATCACAGCAGTGAAGTATCATTACCTTTATCAGGTGTCTAGTGCAGAGACGTGAATAGTCCAAGTTACTTAGATGCTAGAGAGAGAGGCAGGCAGAGTTTTCTATTCAGTTATATGCGAGCAAGGGCAGCGTATCTGAGCAGCCCGTAGCATGCGAATGCCCACATCCCCCATGCGGCCGCCCCAACTAGACACCTTGCAACATTTTTGTCAGTCCGGGTGCGGAGAGAAACAACCACAACAGCATCCACAAGCCCTTAGAGCTGATCTTCGCTGTCATCGCAACTACCACCGCTGTCACTCGTGCAGGGTAAGGTGGCCTCGCTCGGATAAAGAGATTCAGAATGATGGTGATGGCGGACGACTTTCCGGTACATCCCCCGCTTTCGGCACATCGCCCAGATTCTTGGGTATCGTCTTCGCCGCTGGATGGAGTCTACAATAGTTGTCTGGGGGGCGGTGCTTTGTTACGGGTTGTGGGTGCGTCTACGGCGGTAGGACGGACCGAGTTCACCATATGGCTATCTTCACTGGATAACGTGCAGGCTTCGGGGACGGTGCTCGGCTATTTCACCGACCTGTTCAGCCCATCTCCTTGAGTCCTGCTCATGACTCTCTTAGTCGCTGGAGCTTTCGGTGGACTTCATGGGACGGAAATGAACGGGATGGATCATCGGAGCGAACGGTGTTGGGATCACAAGATGTCCGAGCTGGCCCCACATACACAGTCACAGATAAGCCGCGAACGGTGCATTCTCCCATCCATGAGCACTAACGAGTGTCACTCTCTTGGACAAGAAACTTTCCTACAGGCCAGGTGTGTCTCCGATGTGGATCGCGTCGAATGCCATGCAACTAGGAGTGCTGCACTTGATTCAGGGCTATCATTGGCCTACCCCAATCACACAGAGTTTGTGGTGGCGCCTGCGGGCTGGCTGATGATGGTCCAATAGAGAAGCGCTAGACAGGGGTTTGTCGTCCGAATTAGGAAGTTAAACCAAGTAGTCGATCAGCCTCTCCAACGGGCTTTCCACGCAGGCAGTGGACAGGATGTTAATGATGAGCGGACTCGGCCAGGGACATCAGTTGGCATGCAATCTATCTAATGCCCGGCGGCCGACGTTTAAGTGCTATGTATTCGGCCATGCGATTGAAGCCTCGAGAGTGAAGAATTTCTCCAGCCTTGGCGCTACCGAGCGCGGGTCCGTCCCGTGACATCATTTGTGCTGATGTGCGTCTTTCAGCCTCAATGCGACCAAGCACAACCACTAGGGTCCCCGCCACATATTACCAGTGACCCATGTGACCCTTCCAGTCCACATCCGACCACGATTTACATGCATCTGATAGTGGAGCGTCACACGGGCACAGAGCATCGATCCAAGTATACAGCTAGGACGTGCTCTAGAATGGAGTAACTATAATATGGCCACACACCCTACTTTGCCAGACTAACTCCTAAAACCATCTTTTCCCACTCGTCCTTGACAATCATGGAATATACTATCAGCATTTCGTGTCATAACATAGATAGTGGCTCAACCGTCAAGATCAATTTCGGCCAGGATGTGTACCATGTCCAAGTACACCTGCCGACCGGCAGTACCTTGCAGGTCACCTACAACGCACCCCACTGCGTTGAAGACCAGTACGTCATTCTCTACATGTCCGCCCCGAGTTATTCGATGTTAACTTCTACGGAGCCTTCCCTCCACGAAAGACTGTGATGATGGACCTCCAACGCCTGTTCCATATCCACTGAGCGCAAAAGAACAGATGTTAGGATCGAACAGCGGACCGACAACTCCATCTCCAGAGACGGTGTCACAGTCGACACCCACAATACCAGCGGGCGTCTTAGACGGGGGGCAATAGAGCACATCGCTTCTTCTGTTCTCCGTCTTCTAAAATGTAGATCAGGACAGAAATAGAGAAGGCCACATCGCATGGCGAGACGGTCGAACGTAGCTACTCGGCTAGCTCAACGTTGGCACGTATAGCTATTTACCGGAGAGAGCAATAAGTGTGGCTGTTCGGCCAGAACATAGAGATGCCAACATATGCGAGTTTTGTTCGCAGGAAAGGTATTGGGGGAACAGGGCGGGCTAGCAGCGTAATCCGTGCCCAAGATCTACGCCTTCAAACATGCAGTATTGTGAAGCTGAGTCAACATGCTAGATATGCTTGATACTCCGGTTAATATCATCAGTGTCACAGCAAGACCTCCCTCGGGGTTTCTATCCTATTCCACTTCGTCCAGAGCTTTCAGAGTGCAGTTTGAGGACTTCGTTATTCAATCGCAAGGTGAGAGGAAAGCTCCCAGTTGTTCCATAAACTGTTTTCCATGGTAGCGTGCCAGAGTGAGCAGGGTTAAGCCACTCAACTGGCCGTCTAGATCTAGAAATTCTTTTACGTTGGTAACACTGCCTAGGGGATAGAAAGACAAAAGCCAGCTCCGCCAGGTCGATAACATCGTGCTCTCGCCCTCGGCAGTTCTGGGCTTTATCTCAATCAACTCATGCATCGATTGCAGTGGTTTCGATAGTCTAGAGCGATCGTAACAAAGAACATATTGTCACGTCTCTGATGCTTCCATCCCGATCCATGATCTCAACACTGGGTGACGTAGCTGCTCACCTTGTGTGTGCTTTTTTCTGTCACAGGAAACAAATTTTGCTAAGAGATTAAATTACGAGAATACCTGTGTAGAGCCTGTTCGTCCACCTCCCCTTTGCAGTATATGCAGCTCTTCAAAATCACCTCAACGAACTGACCATAGTAAAGCCTTCTTATGCTATATGCCCATCAGACCTGAGCTGTTTCCAAGTTGTACCTTAGTGTGAACGGCGATTTATTGAGTAGGGTAAGTGCTAAAGCCATCTGGTTGCCACCGCTCACATGCGTCTAACACGGTTATCCACGCTCAAATACAAACACGAGGCCTAGGCTAAACCTTCTCGCCACATGGCTCACAAGCCGAGCTCTTCTTCCTAGAGCAACCCGACCTTCGTTACGCGCTTTGATTTATCTACTCTTGCGTACCGCCGAACACTGATCCGGCGAGCGGGGCCGTCGACGTGCCAGAAACTGATACTGGTGAGTGGCAGCACCTGGTACATGGTAGTCAATCTGACTGTATGCCAACTTGTGACTAGTTATCTTCGGCTGTCTTGGCAACATGATTGTCGTCACTCCGTTGCGCAGCAAGCACTCGCGAATGGGCTATGGCATGATCATTGCGCAACGACTCCAACAGACCCAAACTAAAAGCGGACACCTCGGCATCACCGAATTCTTCGGAGCCGACGTAGATCTACAGTCGAAGGGGTCCGTGGCATGGCACGGCGTCGTGAATAGTTTATTATCATGCTGGACTACACGACCATCGCTCCTGACACGTACAATGGAACCAGCCAAATTTTAAAAGATACGAACCCTTCGCAATTGTTTAAAACTTAATGAGGCACACCGTTTTTGGGACTACATCCGTCACCACCTACTCAGCGGCCGATCCATGAGTCAAAGCACCTACAGTGACCGTTGATGCCGTTTGGTAAACCCTTGAACGCCTCAGTCTCGACACCGCAAAGTGATATATTCGACTAGGCCCGCTGTCATAAGTTGTGTGCGTGAGACTTCGGCAAGCTGTTGTTGATCATGGCCGGCTTCCAGCCTGCTACGAGGGTCGCACAACGCCCCCAAAGTATGGGGTCGCACGCACAGAATAAACGCTCAACCAAAGGTTCATTTCACGCGGTAAATGTATGATCGCCCCTTCGTATGGTATCAGCTCTTTTAATCTTAAATCAATGATGTCTCCCATGCCGCCAGCGCAAGAAGAAGTGTGACGAGGCAGAGCCCTGGTGCGTGGCATGTATCAGGCTAGGAATAGAATGCCATTACGGACAGGCCCCGGGGACGCACAGTCTTAGGGAGTACGAGATTTTGGATCCGGCTATGAATATTATACCAAGTTACGGACCAAACCACGGAGACCTTGCTTACAGCTCCGCATCCCGCTCCGTTAAGGAGGGCATACAGTCATCGTATCACCTCTGTTACGGGAGATACTCAGAAGATGCTGCGGTAGCATCGACTCCTGCCGAGGCCTTGTCAGCCAGTACGAGAGTACCTCAACTACTAAGATGGGAAAACAGCGACGCATCGCTTCGTGGATACAACTTCAACATCCTTGTGCCTGGTGCGATATTCTAAAAGCTATGGCACAAGGGTCCGTTCTACGAATGCTGTTTTATATATGGACAATGCCCTGCGCTGTGGCTGAGATGTTCATTTCCAAGGGCATCAGCAAATCCATTTGTTCTATATGAGGAAGCAGATCGCGGCGTTATAGCCGCATACCTGATTTCGGAGATTGCAGTCTTTGAGTGGCGTACAGCGGCCTTCCGCATGAAACCCTCAGTGTGGCACTCGACCTATAAACGACTAGAGCATTGGTTCGAGTTATCGGAGCAAGTCCGCGCCCCGATATCGACGTCTTTGTATGGACGTGTCACCACGGCCTTCCATCTAACCGCAAAGATTTGTTGTTGGATTGCGCAGTGATGCTGGGTATGCCTGATAAAATCAAGGTTATCATTCTCATTGTCATGATGAGAGCTTCCGAGGGGTTTATATCCTGTGTGAGTCCATCTAGGACTTTCAAACTTTAAATCTAGGACTTTGTGACCCTGAAGTGAGGGGGAAACTCCTGATTATTCCAACAAGATTTATCTCATTATTCTCACCCTGAAACGTGGTCCCTCTTGTCAAAAAACCACCGGGGGCTTCTTGAACGCTTAATGGGCGTATTGCAGGAGATACACCAAGAACTCGGTGATCACGACTACGATCTTATCTGGGTGTACCTTGTAGCTGGCTCCAACTGTAGTCCTCTGAGCACTTCCAGGAGTTACCTTCATGATCGTCTTGATCACTATCGTCAGTTTGGTACTTTGTCCAAGTCTGGAATGATGGAATGTGTTAGGGCAATTTTGGAAGAGGTATGGCGCTCGAACGATCACGTTCAGGGCTCTATGGCTGGGTCTGTCATGGATTGGAAAGTTGTCATGATGGGATACGGATTGAACCTCTTCGACCTCCGAGAATGTGCGTGCTTACGGATGAAGAGTGAGACGATGTAAAAAAAAACAGGAAATGAACTTTGAAGAATAGGAGGTTAGCTTGCTGATGGCTCCAAGACAGAGCCCATAGCATGGTGGGTGTATAATAGCGTCCCATACGACGGCTTTGAACGTAGGAAAGTTGGTCCCAACGTAGAAGTGGTATGTTCTTGTAAAGGATGGCTGAGGGACACTGTGGGCTAGTTGAAGTGGAAAGATAGATAAATGTCACCTGATCTACAAGATCATATCTTTGCGGCTTCGGAGGGCCGGGAAGTTGCTCTGGCGGTGGATAGAATCTTTTATGTCTAGCAGAAATCTCCAATCCTCATTCCATTGTATTAGTTCTTCCCGAGGGTGGTTCTCCGGTCATAATACTACGAGCTACAGGCACTATTGATGTGCTGTGTATCATCTGAGTGGGAGGCTTTTAGGGTAGAGCCTGTCTTTTGCTATCAGGCGTGGCCGGCATCGTGCGATCGAAGTCATGATTCTCGGGCTGTTCCTGCTACCAAAAAAAAAAAAAAAAAAA
>JAADYS010002442.1:0-13854 GCA_012931995.1 Fusarium albosuccineum | reverse complement strand
GCCGGCTGTGTAGGTAGGGATGGCCGCAGGGTTTGGGTTGCTGAGTCATGCACCAAGCACCCGACTTCTCCCCGGGGATCGGAAAAACTTGGGACGTTGGCCTGGTCAGAGTGGCTCTTGCCGTTCCGCCGGGAGGCTCAAAGCAAACCGGCCAGGAAAATGCACGTGACGCCCACCCAATCAGCGCTTCTCCATTTGCCTTAGGTTTTTGTCTGATGCTAATGAATGATCTTTGCTGAGCCCTTTTGTCCTCCGACTCCGAGAACGATTCCCCATCGCCGTCTCACATTCGATCGCGGCACATCCAGCAGCGACGGTCTAGCTTGCCCATAATGCTTGCCAGGTCGTGCTTGCGCTCGACGCGCACCTTCAATGGCCTCCGGAACGGCCCTTCCGCTATCTCCAAGGTATGGCACGATCCGACCATCTACGGGTCAACGAGCTTCCCGTTTGCCGAGGGAAACCTCACTACGAGCCTCAGCACGCCGCAACCACGCCAATCGCACCACAATGGACCCGATTCATCTGTAACAGACTGCTGACTTTATCTTGTCTTCAGCGTGCCGCCTCCTCGAGCTCCAGCGCCGCCGGCGATGCCTCTGCCACTCGATTGAACGTGGCCGCCGCCGCCTCGACTACCCTCGCCCTTGGCTCTATCGCCTGGTACTACCATCTCTATGGACCTGTGGCCTTCGCCATGACTCCCGCTGAGGAGGGGTACGTTTTGGTTCCGGATTTTGATGCTCGGGTCTGCTTGTGCTAGTTTGGGGGATGAGGCATAAATGCTGCCGGGCATTGATATCTGCAAGATTGTTGCACCACAATTGCTAACCAAGCCATTGCAGTCTGCACGCTACCAAGTACCCTTGGGTCCACGCGCAGTGGTTCAAGACTTTCGACCACCAGGCGTAAGATAACCGCCGATCCCCAATTGCCAGTTCGAGGGCGATTGCTAATCCTCCCTTAGTCTTCGCCGTGGTTTCCAGGTCTACCAGGAGGTCTGCCAGTCCTGCCATTCCCTGAGCCGAATTCCCTACCGATCTCTGGTCGGTGCCGTCTTGACCGTTGATGAGGCCAAGGCCCTTGCCGAGGAGAACGAGTACCCTGGTGAGCCCGACGAGCAGGGCGAGATCCAGATGCGCCCCGGAAAGCTTGCCGACTACATGCTTCCTCCTTACAAGAACGAGGAGGCTGCCCGATTTGCCAACAACGGTGCCCTTCCCCCGGATCTGAGCCTGATCATCAAGGCCCGTCACGGTGGCTGCGACTACATCTTCAGCTTGCTGACTGGTTACCCCGAGGAGCCCCCGGCTGGTGTCCAGGTTGCTCCCGGCATGAACTTCAACCCCTACTTCCCCGGAACCGGTATTGCCATGGCCCGAGTCCTCTACGACGGCCTCGTCGAGTACGAGGACGAGACCCCCGCCACCACCTCGCAGATGGCCAAGGACGTTGTCGAGTTCCTCAACTGGGCTGCCGAGCCTGAGATGGACGACCGAAAGCGAATGGGTATGAAGGTGCTGGTTGTCTCTGCCTCTCTGTGGGCTGTCAGTGTGTGGGTTAAGCGATACAAGTGGGCTTGGCTCAAGACCCGGAAGATCGCCTACGACCCCCCCAAGGAGGTCAAGACCCGCCGCTAAACAAGGTGTCAAAGTCTCATTTGTATACTAGTCGCCCCCTAGAGCAGCTCCTTTGTCGGCGGTGGCGGGTAGAAAAGAAGGCGAGTCGTTGGAAGGAAGCGGGAGGTGGATGTTAGAGTGTAAATCAGATGAATCGTTCCCAATACCTTATTCGACCTAGTTCTACACTTTGGAGTTTTGAGGGTGAGGATGGTGTCGAGAGTGTTGAATATGCGAGGATGCCATCTTTTATACGTGGCATGGCATACATGGGATATATGCCTGTGATTAGTGGAAGTGAAGGGAGTTAATTAGTTTGCTCTGTTCTAGTAAACTCTGAATATTTCCTGCTTTTGACAACCGCATTCCATAATTGAAGGCAGAGAGATTCGCGAAATGTAGTAACTGGATGTGCAAATAGATGCCTGACACCACCGAGTGAATGTGCATCCTCGTTGAGCATGTTTGACCTTTTCAACCGAGTTGAAGTTAGGCAAACCAACGCTCATATAAGGACCCAGAACAATCAATACCTTGATGAGTGAAGCAAGTTTAAACGCGAGATACCCACCTAGGTTATTAAGGTGACAGCTACAGGAACGGTTGAATAGCTTGTCATCCATAAGTGACCTACTAATTATGGGGGAATGTGCTCTTTCGTGACTTTACCCGTGCCAGCCTGAATCCGAAATTCACGATGACCGTTGTCCGCTGAAGATAAATAGCTCCAGCGTCTCTGTCCACTACCATGGAGCAGCCAGGGTGGTTCAGGCTCCCTCGCCACGGAAGCCGAATAGACGCTAGCGCCTGTAAACCGGATTGACCAACCCCCTGCACCTCCCGGGGCACGGAGCACTTTTGAAGGCTGCCAGGTGCCTTCTGCGGCAACGCCTGCGGACGCTAGTGGGCTCTCTCTCTCATCCATCCCACTCCGACTTGGGTCTTCTCTCATCCACTCTCCCCTCAACAGACGGACGGTCTATGAGCCTCTTCTTCCTCCCTGTACAAACACGACAATAGCACACTCCTTCTAGCTTCACCCTCCTCTTTTTTTTGCTAGGCAGTTTGCCCTCCCGTCCCTTTATTTTCCTCACTCTACTCTCGCTGAGCCGTGCGTGCCCAAACAAGCACCACTGGCAAAGCATCTCACCACCTACCAAAACATGCCCTTCGTCGGTGAAGACGTCCACCCGGGACGCAAGCGAAGATGGAGCGACGACGACGACCAGCACGCCACCTACTCCCGCTATCCCTCGGACGAGTCTAGAGACTTTTACCTCCTCAACCAACGACCTGAACTCGCCCCTCGCAAGATCCTTCCCCTGACCAAGAGGGCTCGCATCACCGACGACGACATCCTCCCCGACACCTTTGCCGGCTCTAACTTCTCCGTCAGCGGCTCTCATAAGCGACGTCGCTCGTCACAGCTTAAAATGCTACAAGTCCAGCCCGCTTTCACGAGCCGCGTGCCGCTAAGGGCAGCCAGCACTTTGCTTGCACCCTGCCACATATGCCACCGCAAGCCGACCAAGAAATCCGACCTCGACTCCTTTGCCGACTGCCAGTGCTGCGCCGAGAGAACGTGCTTTGTTTGCATCCGTGAATGCCAGGGCTGGAGCCTGGACGGAGGCTCCGCACTATCAGAACAAGAGGTGCTTTCAAGGTCTTTCCACATGGACGACGTCGACGACCTACCCCAAGAACGGAGAGACAATTCGAGTCAAGGACAAGATTCAAAGAAGGGATGGGATGCTGGGAGACACTGCGCTGTGGTTTGCAGTCGCTGCTGCGTAGAACGCGGCGCAGAAGGAGAAGTGGCGTGCTTGGGTTGCTTCTCCCGCATGGAAGTGTCGTGATTGAGAACACATGTCTGGGCGACGATATGGAACTTTGTCTCTGATGATTAATGATGGCTTGCATCGCAACTACTCTGGACGTGCATCTTGTTGCGGGTTTATTCTGTAAGGAGTTTCGTGGCAAGCGTGTGATGGCTCTCGATGGGAACTTTTTTGAGCGGACGGGATGGGCGAGGTTAGGAGGAGACAACTACGACTACTCGGACTGCACACTTCACAGCGGATACCTGAGCATTTGGCATGGGGAATGGCGTTTCGTTTCAAGGCCTCGACGGCTTAGGGTTTCAATGCAAATGGATTGCGATGGTTGCTTCGGGAAATAGGTAATTCACATAGGTAGATAGATATCAACATTTCACTCAACATCCCAACGCTTGATTAAAAGCGCCACGTAGGGAACCTGACAAACAAATTTGGTGCACCACTTCTAGTAGAAGCAACTTGCTCATTGTGACGTCTAGAATACCCGCCGCCATCCAATTGCCCTGTACTCATGCACCGCATTAAATTACACCCCATGCCGCGTCTAGTTGTACTGCATGTATGTCGCCGTCGAGTTGAACTTGAGGTTGCCCTTGATAACCTTGTCCACCGCGCTGAGGAAGTCCTTCTCCGAGGCCACCTTTCTTCGTGCGCGGATGGCAAACATACCGGCCTCAGTGCACACACTTCGCAGCTCGGCACCAGTTGCGTTGGGGCACAGACGAGAGATGAGCTCCCAGCGGATGTCGCGCTCCACCGACATACTCTTGGCGTGGATGCGCAGAATGTTGGCTCGGCCCTCAAGGTCAGGCAGTGAGAACTCGATCTTTCGGTCGATACGGCCGGGTCGCATCAGGGCAGGGTCAAGAGTCGAAGGTCTGTTGGTGGCAAACATGACCTTGATGTTTCCTCGCGCGTCGAAACCATCCAGCTGTGTGATCAGTTCCAGCATAGTTCGCTGAACCTCGTTGTCACCACCGGCACCGTCATCAAATCGAGCTCCTCCAATGGCATCGATTTCATCAAAGAAGATGATGCAAGCCTTCTTTGTCCGTGCCATCTCGAATAGCTCTCTAACCATCCTTGCACCCTCACCGACGTACTTCTGGACTAGCTCACTGCCAATGACTCGGATAAAGGTAGCATCTGTTCGGTTGGCGACAGCTCGGGCGCAGAGGGTCTTGCCGGTTCCGGGGGGTCCATAGAGCAGCGCACCCTTGGGAGGGTCGATACCGAGGTTCACGAAACGCTCAGGAGACAGCAGAGGCATCTCGACAACTTCTCGCAGCTTCTCGACCTGCTCTTTGCAGCCACCGACATCTCCATAGGTGACATCAGGCTTCTCTTCCACAGTCATCATCGTAACGCTCGCATCGATCTTGGGCGGTAAGGGCAGCATGATCTGGTACTTGTTGCGGTCGACGCCAACTCGCATGCCCTCCTCAATATCCGTGGGACTGACTCGGTCTCCAAGCTGGACAACGAACTTGGCGATCTGCTTCACGTTGATGACGTATTTGCTCTTGGACTCGTCGCCCTTCTCGTCGGCAATAATCTTTGTGCATCGTGCAACCTGGAAGGGTTGCTCCTCGGACATTCGTTGACGGTCGGCGGCGACATCCCATAGATGTGGTGGCGCAAGTCCTGTATCGGATTCCTGTTGATGATTAGCGACTTCTTTGTTGCGAGAAGCAGACAGTGCATCCAACCTTAACACCAATCTTCTCATCAACGCTTTGTTGCTTCTCCTTGATTTGCTTCTCAAGCTTCTTGATAGATGTTCCGTACGGCGCGGCACCGTAGGTCTTGAGAACCTGAATATCCCTGTTTCATGGTTAGAACTTGGGGCCGTCTATCATTGCATGCGCGTCGCTCGTACTCGTCTGTTAGAGGTGTGATCTTCTTCTCTTCTATCTCATCGTCGGCGAAGTTCTTCTGGTACTTCTCCCAGTTTGAACCGGTTGCGGAAGGCTGAGAGTGTCAATACGCAAGCAAGCTTCTGAGGCCCAGGGCAACGCACCATGATGAAATCCGCAGGTCTCCAAGCTCGTTAATAAGAATGCACGAGATCCTAATATGTGGGTGGCGGGGGTAGAGGGTTGATGCGGTGTCGGTATGGAAAAGAGAGAGGGATGGGTTGTCGTCGGCGTCGTGGTTGTTTGGGGTTGGAGGTGTCACCGAGAGCCTTCCGTAATCTGTGAGTTGCCTTGAGCTTGAAGCACAGACCCACAATGAGGCTGCTTCTGCGCCATGCCGCATCTGGCTAGCTCAAGGAACCCCTCGGAGCTGGATGATCTGTACCCCCGATCCAAAAATTTCTGGGTGACAATTCCATGGCGGAGTAGGGCAGCCTAGGAGGTGGGACATTCAAGGCGACTGGATTCTGCGAAGTCGTGTTCCTTCAAAGCCCCGCCATCAACAACACTTCTTTGAGCTTTGAGGATTCCCGGGACCGCCCTCTTCTTTTCAAAATGTCTGCCCCGGCCGCAGCTCCAGCCCCTGCTGCAGGTGGCTCCAGCAATGCTACTTTTCGCGTATGGAGAGCTCCCACTAAGCTTTTGAGCTCCCCGCTGACCGTCTGCGTAGGATAAGGAGAAGCCCATGGCGGTGCGCTCCTCCAACATCGTCGCCGCTCGAGGTATGGCGCTTTCCGCCCACTGCCATGTTTCTCTCACACTGACGATCGAATAGCCGTCGCCGACGCTATCAGAACCTCTCTCGGTCCTCGAGGAATGGACAAGATGATCCGTAGTGGGAGGGGCGAGACCATTATTACAAACGATGGAAACACCATGCTGAAGAGCATGTCGGTCATGCACCCCACAGCAAAGATGCTTGTCAACCTGTCCGGCGCTCAGGATGTGGAAGCCGGTGATGGTACAACTTCCGTCGCCGTCATCTGCGGAAGTCTTCTTGGTGCCGCCGACCGACTTCTTTCCAAGGGTATCCATCCCTCAGTTATTTCCGAGTCCTTCCAGCGAGCTGCCGCCGCCGCCGTCGAGGTTCTTCACGAAATGTCTCTGCCCATCTCCCTGACCGATACCGCTTCGCTTCTCCAAGCCGCCAACACTTCGTTGTCATCCAAGATCGTATCTCAGTACTCGAATCTTCTCGGCCCCATGGCTGTCAACTCTGTTACCAAGACTATCGACCTTAAGACTGCCGATAACGTTGATCTTAAGAACATTCGAATTGTCAAGCGAGTTGGAGGAACGATCGAGGATAGCGAGCTTGTCGACGGCCTGGTCCTTACTCAGCCAGTGCTCAAGAACGCTGCTGGCCCGGTCCGCATGGAGAAGGCTAGAATTGGCTTGATTCAGTTCCAGCTGAGCCCTCCCAAGCCTGATGTATGTGCAATTTTTGACCTGGGTTGGAATATATACTTACAACTCGCAGATGGAAAACACTATCCAGGTCAACGACTACCGACAAATGGACAAGATCGTCAAGGAGGAGCGATTATACCTACTGAACATGGCCAAGAAGATCAAGAAGGCCAAGTGCAACGTCCTGTTTATCCAGAAGTCTATCCTGCGAGATGCCGTCAACGACCTGTCGCTACACTTTTTGGCCAAGCTTGGCATTCTTGCGGTGAAGGATATTGAGCGAGACGAGGTCGAGTTCATTTGCAAATCGACTGGCTGCAAGCCTATTGCTGACATCGACTCTTTCACCGAGGACAAGCTGGGCTACGCGGATCTGGTGGAGGAGGTTCAGTCTTCTGGATCGCGCATGGTCAAGGTTACGGGCACCAAGTCAACTGGCAAGACCGTCTCCGTGGTGGTGCGTGGCGCTAACTCTCTGATTCTCGAGGAGGCGGAGCGAAGTCTGCACGACGCGCTCTGTGTGGTGCGCTGTCTGGTGAAGAAGAAGGCCCTCATTGCTGGTGGAGGTGCCCCTGAAATCGAGATTGCCGCACAGCTCTCCAAGCAAGCGCGTAGCCTGACAGGCACGGAGGCTATCTGCTGGAAGGCTTTTGCTGATGCAATGGAGGTTATCCCTACTACCCTGGCTGAGAACGCCGGTCTGAACAGCATCAAGGTGGTGACGGAACTGCGACACCGACACGAGATGGGTGAGAAGAACGCGGGTGTCAGTATCAAGTCGGGAGGTGTCAACACCAACATCTCCAAGGAGAACGTGCTGCAGCCCCTGCTCGTGAGCACGAGCGCTATTGAGCTGGCGGCCGAGACTGTAAAGATGATTCTGCGGATAGACGATATTGCTTTGACCAGATAGAAGTGAGATATCCCCCAGCAAGGTTCTGCCTCTGGCTGTATGAGAATACCAAAATGGCTATGGATCTGCTGAAAAGTATTTACAATTATGCACTGCTTTGTGACATAGGTTACGAGGCCTCTATGGACCAGCTTATGAACCTCATGAGGGGTTACAATTGTTGTGAAGGGCTCTGGTACCTGATACATACCAAGTTAATTTAGCATCGTCATTGGTTCATTGGATATAAACCGAACATCCTAGTTTGCTTCAATGCATCCCGAATGGCTACCGACCCTCTGGGTCCTTGGGTATGGTCTCAGGGGGTGTTAAAATTGCAGTGAAATGTCATGGCTGACTCGTTGTTAGACTATAGTCGATACTTTTGATTTATGAATACGATTGCTCTAATCATGTCAATAGCTCCGTGATGCCTTGAATTGTCATGATGCATAACGTTGAGGTACTGGTGCCGTAGCTGAGTGTAAGGGAGGTCGCTCCTGCCGCAATGCAAGTCACGTCTGCTAGGCGCTCAACAGCAGCACAACACTCGAGTGACTTTTTGAACAAAACAACAACAAGTCATCGCCGGCGCTTCCTTTTCAATTTCTAATATTGCGGTTCTTTACACAGCCTTCACTTTCTCATCATGGCTGCTGACGACGAGTCCAACTACTCGAGCAACGAGGACAATGACCCTAGCTTCATTGCCATGCAAGCTCAACAACGCCTATTTGAGGTCGGTTCTTTAATGATACAGAACTGTGCTCTCTTAAGCATATAGTGACATGAATAAAGCTGAAAAGGGATCGAGATGAGCGCGTGAATGCAGTGCTCAAGGAGTCGGCTGATGCGATGGAGGACTTGCGCAGCCGTGTCGCTGCATACCAGGAAGAACGCCGCGAGAAAGAGTACGGCGCTTAATACATTGAGTTGCCAATCAGAGATGGAGGCTGACTTGTAGCAGGGCTGATGCGTATGCGGGATCTGTCATGAAACTTGTCGAGACAGCTGAGCGCAGGAGGGAGATTGAGCAGCGGATGGAGGCACTGGTCTCCAAGGTCAACTCGTCGACTCGGCAGGTGGAGGAGATGATGAAGACGGGTTTCCGAGGGAGAGAAGATGAGATGAAAAAGGCCAGATGATTGAAAGATGCCTGCTAATGACTCAGTTCATGGCACTGCCTGTTCAAGAAGTTATTACGGAGGACATTGAGGTCCCCGACGGGAAGTCTAGAGGTATCATGAGATGAGTATTCAGCTCGAGAGCTAAATCACGAAGTCAAGATCAGGCTGGGGAACTTCTGATCATCCTGCCGATCTTGAATCTTTTGTACAAAGCGATGCTATAGCTCCGGCGCAATGCGCAACCGCCTGCGCCTAACAGGCACATCACGCCACCAGCAATGCTGTTTTCTGAACCAGAGAGGAATGCCGATGGATTGCCCGTATGTCTACATGGTATTATACACGGCCTCTATGACCGATCGCCCCGTCTATTTCTCCCATTTTTATACTTGGAATCCAAAGCCCGACATGCATGATCGGTACTGCTCCACCAGGGACTTGCAGTCAGCGGCGGGATCATTTGCTGTCGAGAAAAGCATGCACTCGTCTCGCTTGGACTTTTCGTCCTTGCACACGCAACAGGGCTGTGGGAAGTTGCGTTAGCAGTGCGATTGACTCGTTCCGAAGAGGACGGGCTCTACCTTGGGCTTGTTGGTGGTGGTGGTGCTGGAGGCAGTGGTGCTCGCAGCAGGGCTCACGGGAGAAGCTATGATCCATTGTTAGCGGGAATTGGGAGCAGCGGGGCACAAACAGTGCAGGGATTGTGTGGGCATACAGATCTGGGCGGCGTCCATTGTGCTCGACTTTAGCGACTGTGGTGAAGGAGAGGAAGAGGGTGTCGACTGTGAAGCTCCCATGCTTTAAGGATGGCTCGGCCGGCTAACGCTGGGTTCGGGGTCGAACGGGTCTCTCTTAGCAGCTCATAACTTTTTTTTTTTGCCAATGGCGACATGGAAGAACGAGCAGATTTCTAAGCTGAGCTGGCTGACCAATCATTTGTCGGCGCTCACGTGGCGTCGCGAGGACTTCGCGCAAGGGAGAGAACTTGCTCGCTGACGTCATTTTGTCTATTCTTTTCCAGTACCTGATCATAAGTGTATAAGGGAGCCCTATGTCTAACTAGAGATATTGGTTCTTATTGAATTGAGTATGAAGAACATTGACATAGAGTCAAGTTGATTCACTCTCAAGTCTGGGGAAACACTTCGATGCGGATGTAGTGGGCGGTGGAGCCGGCGGCTTCCGGAAGAGCGGTGGGCCCACCCGCCAGAGCGGATTTAGACCGGAAACAAGGCACATCTCTCCGACTTCTTTGCTTGGCGTCAACTCTGGACATTTATTTTTACCCATAATGGTATCATAATGCGAAAAAAGCAGCGCAAGCAGCGCCTCTCCATACGAGAATCCGAGTTGGAACTTGGTCCTATCAGGATACAGCAGTTGTGACAGAAAGTATATGTCTCTCGGTCTACTAGTTGCTTCAGATGCTTTCATTCGTCTCTTTGTGCTTATGGCTACGTAACGTGCGGCTTCGATTCCAGTTTAGCGTCCCAGCTTGATGGATCAAAACGAAACACGGGCTCTTGATATGCATATTCTGAATTCTACTCATTTCTCGTATTCACGGTTGACTCTTGACCAACTTTCACTTCAACTTATTCAACCCCTTGTGAAAACTCTGGCCTCGAGCCAATTCAATCAGCCCACCATGCTTACCGTTGAAGAAACTCGTGCACTGGGGAATATTCCCCCGGAGCTTCAACCAGTGAGTCCTGCCAAGATATCCCGGCTTTCATGATAAACCCGTGATATTGACAACCACCAAGCTTCTCCAGCACAACCCAATGCTGCAAGCGTGGAACATGGACACCGACATTCACGCTATGCGGGCTTTGATGGCTCAGATCCGCGAATCTAAGCCGAAACCTGATCCCGAAACCCTCTCATACCAAACAGAAGACTTTCAAATCCCACTCCGAGATGGCTTCAAAGTTGATGCTCGCGTGTACAGACCCAAGAGTTCATCGTCTGAAGGACGTCCTGGCCTGATTGTCTTTCACGGCGGTGGATTCATGATGGGCGATCTTGAGACGGAGGCGCCTCTCTGTGTTCAGTTCACTAGCCTTGGAGGCATTGCTGTCAATATCGACTTTCGTCATGCCCCGGAACACGTCTTTCCTCGGGCTGTCCACGATGCCTTTGATGCTACAGTGTGGGTGAGTATATCGGCCAAACATGCATAAAGATGCAACATGCTGAACTTTTAAAAGACATCTCAAAACGTGGATAAGCTGGGAATTGATCCCGCCAAGGGGTTACTCATAGGCGGTTCCAGCTCAGGCGCCGACATGTGCATAGCCGTCTCTCATCTCTGCCGCGATAGCAACATGACTCCGCCACTGACGGGCGTCTATGCGCCAATCACCTCTGCGGTCAGCGACGCAACAGTTCCTGAGAAGTACAAGGACCACTTCTTCAGCAAAGAGCAGCATGCCGATGCACCACTGTTCAACACGGAGTCGCTCAAGTTTGTTCACTGTATGTTCTCTACCATATTGATGCTTTTAAGATTCCCTAACAAGTGTGGAAGCCCAGTACAAGCCCGACCAGGAGAGTCCTCTGGCGTTCCCTATAGCTTTCCCCAGCCATGTCGGCATACCCAAGACCTACTTTCAGGCTTGTGGGCTGGATCCGGTACGGGACTGCAGTCTCGTGCTCGAGCAGGTCTACAAGGATGAGGGAGTACCTACCAAGATGGACATATACCCGGGTTTGCCTCATGCATTCTGGGCGATCTTTCCGGAACTGGATGAAAGCAAGAAGCGTGAGCAAGACAGCCTTGAAGGTCTAAAGTGGCTGCTTGCTCAGTGAAGCGGATTATGACTCAACCGATCAAGCTGCTAGATTAAACAAACAGCATAGAATATAGACATGGGATGAATCTTGGGACGTGGTTTGCCTCTCCTCAGCCACGCGTACGTTGGTAGACGACTTGGGTTACGTAGGCTTGCCGTATAAGTGGGTGGATCTGGGCCACGCCAGGTCAGGTACCAAAGGGCAGAATTGGGCGCTGAAAAGTGCAATGCTAGATGATTCACGGAAGAGAAAGAGTCATAAGTAATTGAAAGACGCATTTCTCTTCGTTGTCCGGTGTTACGAGCAAGACCGAGGTTGACGATGTGAAGCCGCGCGGCTGTTTGGCAAGCTGAATGAGTGGCGACAGACGCGGACAATTTGCCATGACTCAGCACTTGGGTTGCCTCTGCCAACAAATTGTCCGGCGTCTTCTTTGCTCTTCTTTCGGGCCCGGACGTTTGGTTCCTGAAAGGGAGGCAAATTCCCAGCTTGTGCAGCTGGTTTTACCACCAGCTAATCAATATCGGGACCGAATCGACGGAGATGGTGGTGGTGCCTTTTTTGCCTCCCCGCGCCTATTGGCTGTCGGGACCGATCAACTCTAGATGCCCGTGACCCCCGGGAAGAGGGTGGACGCGCGGCAAATACTCTTGTCCGCCGTGTACGAATATCGTCTGGATGGTTCGATCGGTTGCCTGCGAGTGCGCCAGCCCTACTGCCTGGCAAGCACCAGGTTACGGCGAGTGTCACGCGGTGATGGTTCGCCTCCCCGAGCCGCATCTGGAAGGACGAGTATATAAGTGGTATGCTCATGCCTTTTGAGAGCAATGCTTCCACAGCTTCATCTACATCATTCACTGATCTGAAAGCTTCTTGACAATTCACACTCTTCAATATTATCGACAACAAGACAATGAGTCCACAGCAACAACCCTACTCGATGCCCTTTTGGGACTTTGTTCAGTCCTTTGATCCCAACCAGGGCCCTGGCCGTGGAGTTGATCACAACTCTGCGCCTCCCTTCCCTCCCTTCATGGCCGGATATCCCTTTGGAGGTCCCGGAGGTCCCGGTGGCCCCCACGGTGGCCCCCACGGTGGTCCTCATGGAGGTCCTCACGGCGGCCCCGGCCCTCATGGCCCTCATGGACATGGACCCCGAGGTCCTCCTCCTCCCCCTGATGCCGATGGCTTCGGATGGGGTCCTTGGTTCGGCGGTGCCCCCTGGGGCGGTCCCCGAGGACACCACGAGCACCACCGCTCCGACGCCAACGACGACGACACCACAGCCAGAGACACAGAGCGCGATTCCGACAATGAGAAGCCCGACACCCCCGACACCATGTCCGCCGCTGACGTCCCCGACCCCGAAGAGGTAGCCCCTGAGGAGCACCAGTGCGGTCGCCGACCCCACGGCTTCGGTCGAGGCCGTGGCCATGGTCCCCGAGGTCGATGCGGCCGCGGAGGACGTGGCGGTCGCGGCGGTTTCTTCAACGGTCCCCGCGGTCCTCCTCCTCATCACGGACCCGGAGGTCCCCACCCCCCTCCTCCGTATCCCGGTCAGGGCGGCGGCTTTCCCTTTGATCTTGCTGGTCTCTTCCGCGGCTGGGCTGGACACCCCTTCTTCCGCAACCTCCGCGAGCAAGCTGGGCAGCGCTTCCAGGAGTCTGATGACTCGGACAGCTTTACTCCTCCCGTCGACATCTTCAACACTGAAAAGGCGTTCGTCCTGCACGTCGCTCTTCCCGGAGCCAAGAAGGATGATATCGGCGTCAACTGGGACGCCGACCGCAGCATCCTCAACATCGCCGGTGTTGTCCACCGTCCTGGTGACGAGGAGTTCCTCGCTACTCTCTCATCCGGCGAGAGAAAGGTCGGCATGTTTGAGCGCAACGTGACTCTCCCTCCTGAGGGCATTGAGGAGCGCGACGAAGTCGACGGCTACGGCATCACGGCCAAGATGGAGGATGGCGTGCTAGTCGTCACCGTGCCCAAGGTCGAGAAGGAGTGGACTGAGATCCGCAAGGTCGACATTGAGTAAATCAATCGATCTACAGAAACACACACAACAAGACATAAGGAATTTGATATCCAGGGATAGGTAATTTGACGGAGTTTTTGGTACAATGGCTAGCTAGTTTATTTTAAGATTTACGGCCGAAGACATGATTTAATACTGGTATTATCTAGTTGGGAAAAAATCGGAGGAAAAAATATAAAAATATATACCTAGGGGTCAGAATAAAAGTCTAACCCCCT
>JAADYS010002441.1:0-33952 GCA_012931995.1 Fusarium albosuccineum | reverse complement strand
AATTAGTAATAGTTGTTAGTACGAATAGTGATACTCTAGCTAATATATACTAGCGCTGTCAGTGCTTTTGTTACGCCAGAGGTTTCTTATCGGGCCCATCTGTATCGTTGATCCTCTATTGGCTTAAACTCACCCCACATCCACTCTCGTCCACGAAGAGATCGTGTGGTCAAAGCATCTAAAACAGTGACAGGGGTACAAAGGCTTTGAAGTCGTACGAAACGCAGATGAGGTAACAACACGATAGATCTGACCCAGAGGCTTTCGTAACATCAAACAATTACTTCCCGTCACTTCCTTCCTTTTCCTTTCTATCAGTCTTCTCCCATTTCTGCTGTATTAATACCCTTTATTTGTAGGCTAAGGTTACATCTAACCTATAGGTTTATCTACTTGGTGTCATAAGAATCGCAAGAATGAAAAAAGGCAAGGTCCTTGTATTATTAATGGCTGAATTGCTAGTGAAGTTGAAGAAATTACTGTTGCTATTCCCATAGCTACACCACTCGCCGGTTAATTCCCAACACCTAAAACCCCAGCGTGACCAAGGACTAATTTAGAGACCGCCGCAATTACTCTTTTAGGGAGTTCACTGCACTCAAAATAGGACTACGTTATGATGCATCATGTTTAGAAATAAAATCTGACGTCGGTAATCCGCCACTCTTTCATTGGATGGAGTTGACGGAGGCCGACAACAACCTCTGGAATGGCACTATCTATAACTCATTGATGCACTAAAGAGGGTTTACCTGATCATGGCACGTTGGTGATGTGCTTGACATGACATAAAGGTTCTTATGATTTAAAAGTCAAGTCAAGATGAGACCATCAGCCTACCTTACTAGATTCATCTAAGCAACATGTGAGGATGGGCTAGGGCCATCTTTTCCAGTAGTACATCAGACAGTTGTCAGTACTCAGTTTGAGCTTATCTGTAATCTTGCTTGTTCGGGTCGCAAGGCAGAACGTCGACTAGGGTTGCGCTGATCGAATAGCTCAGACGATGCAAATATACCCTCCAAATAATGCCCTGGAAGAATTTCTGTCCCATAGCGCTGCATCTTGACATAATTTGACGTCACCTGCTCATAACTCTTATGCATGATCATGGGACGAGATTGCTGGAGTCATTATACAATTAACGAGATATATGGGAGCCGGCCCTATATCTCAAGTGGGAAATGCAACTAAGGTCCCAAATTTGCTTCCATGGCTATGCGCGCAGTTTGACGATTGCTTTCTCTGAATTCTCAAGCGCCCTATTTGTTCGGCTTCGTCCCCACGCCAATGTTTGGATTGTCAACACTCCCTTGCCCTTGAGGCACCAAGCCCAGGGCCGCCGAAGGGCGTCCAAATGCCATGGAGGCAGGGATGGGCGACCGAGATTCTTGGGTTTCCCGAATGGTCTTGATAGCGGCGGCTGAAGAACAATGTTAGGATGAAAACTTGGTGATACGGGGAGTTGAAATGAGAAGACCTACCAGCTATTGTGGCAGTGACTAGCACAATAGGAAGAGCCTTTGAGACGCGAGCCATGCGAGAAATGGCGGGAGCTGGCTGGGCTGGGAAGTCAAAGCGAGGAAGAGGTCCGCCGAACGAGTTGGTAGTCATGTTGAAGATAAGAGGTTGAGGACTTTGTGGTGTTGTAGTTGTATTATTGTCGCTGGAGGAGGCACAATTGAATTGACGCTTGGTAGTGTGGACGAGTGAATGGGATGATGATCTGAACGAGAGTCTGGATGGGATGAATTGGACATTCTCTTATATCAATTTGCCCGCATCCCTATTCTCTATAATTTCAACGTCTTGCTTGTTTTGGGCGGTCCGTTCCGTTCCGTAGTGGTAAGGTGAGGCTCGGTCAGACCATAAAGCACGGCCCTCAGTCGTGGAAGGGGCGGATCTGGTTGTCGCGAGATTCGTATGATGAGCGTCAGAGTCTGATGTCAAGACGTGCCAGCCTGGGACACAAATGGCGTGGGCGCTGTGGGGTCATGGGCAGGTTTCTCAATTGCCTTGGACCCTGAGCGTACCGCATCTGCTGATTTATTATTCTTTGCATTACCGCATCTCGGAGCGTTTAAATTGTCCGAGCGCCTCAGATCTCGTCTCGGTGAGCCTATTGCAGCTCAACGGCGTTTCCTCCATCTTAAACTCACATATCACGGAAGCGGTGATAGACAATGCTGTTTGAATAGAAAAAGTGGACACAGCTGTCAGGCGACGCTGGCAGGAGGTGAAGTTGAAGCTGGACGCCGCGAGAATAAGCCGGAGCGCTTGTTCTAAATGAGGTCGTGGGTCGATTCTGTTCCGGCATTTCGCGACCCAGTCATCTTTGGTCAGCAACAGAGCCCCCAGGAACCCATGTAACTCCGCGGGCACACAGACCCCTGCGGTCACTAATCCAAGACACGCTCCGTCCCGGTCAGGGAGTTGGTCATGACGGCCAATCGAGGTGGTACGACTGCCAATCTATCAAACCTGCCTACCACTGCTATACCGCACAATCGGGATGACGGGCATACGCACAACAGGGCGGATGGACTCGCCGGTTGCTTGGCAGTTACAGATCAGATTGGACCGCGTGTGCCTCGAAGGTGCCGTTTGCCAGCCGCCATTGTCCAACGCACCACGAGGATTCTTCTTGATCGCAACACCAACCTTATCAATAGATGTCTCAAACGAGTTCACGGCACATTGATGCAACACTGCACGCATGGTTCACTCACCGATTGGTCTCGATGGAATCAAGCGCCCGTCAGCAGGCCGCGACCATGCACGTCCCAACGCCCCTTTACAATCTTTGAGATTTGTTGCTCCGGGCAGCGACAACTTGTGTATCCCCTGGATAGCGGTAGCTCAAACCATCTCCAGGATCAGCAGAAAGCTGGCTTGCATGACTCCACCTCTCTCTAGTACAGATACCGCAAATGTCTCGGCGCTATCATAGACATTAATCGTTAAATTTAAGACGAATGAAAGGAAATACGTAACCCTTCTCAGGAAATGGGCGACAAGGAGGCTGAGATTTGCAACGCTGTTAACATATCGAGCAACGCTGAAGGCCACACGGGCGGGAGGGACCAGAGGTCCAACTGTCGGTACAATGTCCTTTGCACCATTCAAGAAGGGTCAATTGGCACTATACAAACATGAGATTGATGGACGATGCGTCAAGAGTGGAGCGGAAGCCACATTCTGAGCCCAGACGGCGATTTCAACCCCGCATTGAATTGAAACGAATGCCTTTTCCGAGGCCGGGCGTCGAGAAGAGCCCTGTAAATTTGTCGCCCAAGTTCTGGCTTTCCCAGCATGTTTTGGGAGAGGCTGGAATGCGTGTCTTTCAGCCTTGCGTTGGCACCTCCATGACTTTGCTATTATGGATTGACATTTCCTCGCCACAGCCAGAAAGGTCAGCCACAACACCAACAAAGACCTCAGTACAGCTCCGACTCTTACTAATTGGCCGTCCATGGAAGCGGGGTCATGAGTCACTCCGCGCCCTTGCCATGTCATTGTCATGACGGGCGCCATTTCTTGAAATATAAACTAATTTGTCTGATTCCTTGAGACTTTTCTCTCACACGTAGTATACATTCCTTTCGTCGCCCAAGAGCTACCCTTCCAGCAATGGCGTCTGTTGATATAACAACCTATCGCGCATTTTCATCGTCATCCGCGCAGGGCAATCCTGCAGCAGTCATTGTCTTATCCCACCCTGGCGAGACCAAGAATGAGGATGGAGGCTTCCCGTATGCGCTCTTCCCGGCAGCCTCGGAGCTACAGGCCATCGCCACGGAGATCAATCTTCCAATGACTGCATTTGTTCTTCCTCTCAACCCGCCAAGCCACGACTCCAAAGCAGCGCATTACGCCGTGCGTTGGTTCAACACCGCGAATGAGGCACCGTTATGCGGTCACGCTACTCTCGCCATGTCTGAACACCTCTTCAATACTGTTCCAAATCCTCCCCAGACCTTCCGATATCTGACGAGACTGCATGGCGTCATTTCTGCCTCCCAGCATCAAAGCCCCTTTGAGGATGGCAAACTGGTGGGCATCGAGTTTCCTGAGCTCACAAATCTTCCTCCAGTACCGAAAGCCAGTCAACGATGGGAGCAGCTAAGGGCTATTTTTGAAACGGCGACTACCTCAACATGGGCTGGGACGGGAGAGCCGGTGGGCTTATTCGAAGAGGAGCAGTATCTTTTACTAGAGTACAGCCCAGATCTTGACCTCAAGGCACTCCCAATCGACGCAGCGAAGCTTGTAGGTCACAATCCATGAACCTATGGGAGAGCAAAGACTGATGAGCCCTGGCTTTTAGTCCCAGTTCAACAAGTTCATTTACCTATTCCAAATATCGACAAATGACTCAGAGCATGTACATACCCGAGTCGTCAACAGCATCAACGGCAATGTTCACGAAGATATTGCGGTAAGTAAGCCGGTCTTTGAGGTGACTTTGTCTAATGACTACTAGACGGGTTCTGCCCATAGGGCTATTGTTCCGCACGCATTGTCGAATCAAGAGACCAGGGCAAGGCTTGAACAGTACCACCCTGACTTCCAGGGCAATACCTTGCAATGTGCTCAGCAGTCGTTGGAAGGTGGCGAGCTAACGGTTGAGTGGCTGCGAGAAGCCGGAGCCGTGAGGATCATGGGAAAAGTCACGTTTGTTGGGAAAACTACGACGGCAAAGGTGAAATGAGAAGCATCAGAACTGATCATCAATTATTTTGCCTTGCTCAATGGTGTCTGGGGCTATGTTTGGGGACGAAGCGGTACCTGCAAATACGAAAAGGCCTTTATCACTGCTTTTATTAACCATGCTGCCCAATGAGTTTTCTATGAGCTCCAACATATTCCGTCTAGCTGTAGAGCACACACTTCAAAGTCAAAATTTGTTTCAACGAGACCCTCAGGGTTGGTGATCTTTTGTTATTCCTGCACTCTACGGCGGACCCGCTTGTTCTAAAATACCTGCTGTATCCAGGTTCGACATGTAGTCGCGATCCAATCCCAGATCAGCCTCAATCCCTCATTCAGCTGGTAAATGCCTACAATAGTGCTGGTTTCCCCGATTGCATGTTTCCCCACAATCTCGACGCGGTTACCGCGATGACATGCAAAGGATATTGACCTGTTGATATCCCTGCGCCCAGGGGGGCGCGTTACAGCGATGCCCTTCTCAGATTGGCTCTTGAACAGCGTTACCGCCAACCCCTGATCCCCTTCAATGACTTAAGGCAGCTAACCCGTACCAGTTACATCATTAATAACTCTGGGCTAATCGCATGCCCGCAATGATTCTTAGTAACATATATGATGCTACGCGATTGAATCGGATTAATCGCCACCAATGCAATACCTGTTAGCTGCCTTAAGTCATTTAAGGGGATAGGATTGGCTACTTCCCAAATTTTGAGCCATTATATGAAGCTGGTAGCACGACGAAGTGTAAAATGGGAATGAGACGCTCTAAAAGTGTTGTATTCTCGAGAAGAGACTTGAGATGACTCTAGTCGTCACTATACTCAGCTTTATAAAGTTTTAAGATGAAAATAAGCCCAAGCACGTGCTTCTTGAGACATATGATTTACGCGACCCTTAATAGCTCTCATCTCAACGTCCACTAAAATCTGAACCCGATTTCCATGACCTATGACAAGCGCATCAACCTGAATGCAGTGACGCAAATGTCCTCAAAGGGGCGTGCCGATCGTTTCTTAGATGCTACCAGAACTGCCTGTGCCGACTTTACAACCCGACTGGGGCTGTGGGGAATTGGGTCGGATCTAACAATGGAGGGTGATTTGTTATGTATCATCCACGAACCAGTGTCTCTTTTGTCATTCGACCACTTCCCTCTAGGGATTGTCACCTTGGCGGTGAATACTATATCAACAGGATCATGCGTGGAGAGATCCTCGAAAGTTTCGGGACAAGAACCAATCGTCACCTCCGGCCGGGAGACCTGGATCATTCTTGTCTAGATAGTATGCCCGGCTTTTGCTACAAAAGGGTATTGATTAACGATATGCATTACCTAAAAAGTCTTTGTGCAGGTCGGCCACAGTAGAAAACAGTTGAAACTCTACGGTGCGGGTGACCTGCTTCTTCTAGCCCGTCTTGTCTAAGTTCATATTGTGGACGCGCTGCATCTCGATCGTTGGCATTAGATCAACTCGGTGACCAGTCCTTTCTCGCTGTAAGCTATGCCAGGTTCATTCATCCGGCAGTCGCGTGTTGTCACCAGCCTCTCTGAAGTGGTGCGAAAGCGAGGATACGCCAATTACATTTAGCATTGCTATGCATACTTCAGCAGGCACTACGTTCCATTCAGCGTTCAAATTCTCCTATTATTAGAGGATAAAGAAAAGGTTATCATGGCGGAATAAACCTTCACCGACGTTTTAAAGTCATAATACTGGGACAAGACACCGCTTGAAGCTTTATGGCCTATTTGTTGTGCTACGTTGGACCTGGGCCGGCCGATCGCATCGGCATTAGCGGTTGATGACAGCTCAGAAGATAGCTATCACACATTATACATACCCCCTATGAGCCTCGAATATTTCGGTACTTTTCTCAACTGCCGATTGGGTATCGAGGCACCAAAAGCTTGAGTAGAATGACCCGAAATTGCACAGGTATTGCAAAAGAACCCGGCACACTCTCACGTTGAAGATTTAGAAGAAATGTTACGTCGTCCAAAGTCTACAATCATGGCGCAACGTCGCTTTTCCGTCCAAAATAGGCTGGCGTTGCGTTGGTCGCCGTAACTGACATCTGCGGCGCCCGCGAACTCGGACATCGTCTCCCTCCCCGGACTCTGTCCAGCCTAGCGTAAACAAGACCATGATACACTTTTGAATAGCTCCATTTCTGCTTGTAGACGGTTTTCAGGGATATGACCGACGGGTACTTGCTTGCCACAGCCCTTAGATGGACGCCAGATTTTGCCGTTCCCTGTTTTAGGTCATCAAATTTTTATTGTCGTCAACGTGCGCTCAGCCTCACGCTGAGACCCCTGCTAGAGAGCGGGCGGCCGGTGCCCATGTTGGCATCTTTTCCGGCGTTTCCGCGGTGCTATTTGTCCACTTACCCCTGCGTGGTTGTGGTACAGACCGGGGATAGTAATCCACGGCATCATGAGCCGCGGCGAGAAAAAAGTCTGGTATTCCAGGTTTTTGCTCTGCTAGGACCTTCTCTTGCCAAAGGCAGAGAGGCCAGCCACGACACCAAAGAAAACAATTTCACGCATCAGAGGCATCTCAACAAGTGTCAAAGTAGACACGCGACCTTTCTAACAGCAGTCATGACAATCATGGTCGCGACAATCAACATTGCTGATCTGAGGCGATACGCTCGAGACCGTAATAGGACCTGTCAACTCTTTTCAGTAACATGTCCGTCGTGCACCTCTAAAATTTTAACTTTAATCACTATGTGATGTGCTGCTTTCTACCGCCAATGGCAGGGCTTCCGCACTAACAACGAACACTCCTTTCTTTTTTCCATCAAAAGCATCATGACTCGATACCGATACATATTGTAATTTAGTCATTTCGTGGCTTTACGTCGGTATGGTCTCCTAACGAAGTGCCGAGGTATTGCACAGCGAGTATAGTAGAAACTAGCTATAAAGGGGGCATCATCCCTATTTCTTTTCGCATTGACTATCCATCCCCCATCCGATTTATTAGATCCCCCATTACTGCGAACTTCCTTCAGAATACCAAATATCTGACTTGTTCAAAAAGTTGCCGACCTTCCAAAATTCATGTTACCAGCTTCCTGAATTCAACATGACTGACCGTCAGCGCAAACTAAAAATACTATTTGCCCATGGCAATGTCTGCGGATCTTGCTGGATGTACTGCGCTGAAACCTTCGCTTAGGCTTTGGACAATCGGGGCTTTACCTGAAAAGCCAAACTCGAGGGTTAGAGCAGTCTTTAAGATCAGCTCTCGCTGGTATAAGCTCGACTGAGGGCTATAGCGTTGAGAGTTACTACCCAGACGGCCCTCTTGAATGCATAGCCTTAGAATCCATCAATACACCCACAAGCCGTGCAAAACAACTTTTGGATCATAATCCACTTTCATCTGCCCGATGTTGGTCAAGAGAGGTCGACAGCACAGTAATCTACGACCCAATGATCGCGCTGCTCGAAGTTGCGCGGTGCATCAAACTATTTGGACCGTTCGATGGTGCCATTGGCTTTAGTCAAGGCGGCACTGTCCTGTCACTCGCCTCCGCCCTACTAGATCCAACCCGAAAGCCAGGGGGGGGAGATTTCTAGATACTTCGACTTATTCTGGGACCCAGAATTAAATGCCCGGATACAGCCGCCTTTCAAGTTTCTCGCCTGCTTCTGTTCACCGGATGCACCTGGTGATGGCCTCCGTCAATTTTGGGATCCGAAGGTGGCCATTCCAATGCTGCAGGTAGCAGGAGAGCTGGACACGTTTGTGGATACAGCATCAGCTCAACGCTTGGCAAGCAGGTTCTGTGGAGGAGCGACCTTATTTCATCGCGGAGGGCATTTCATACCAAAGGACAAGACTTGCATCGAGCAAGTAATCAGGTTTATAGTTGATGCGTTGCTGGGTTTACGACCGTCCAACTCGAGGGAGCCTAATCCATTACAAGGTCCCAAAGAAAGTATCTTTAAGTCTAGAGATGGCCATAGTGGGCGGCTGGTATGGCGGAAGTTGGACAAACGCCGCACAGCCACGATCCCATCTCGAACTTGGGTGGCTTGGAGAAAGCCCCGCGTGAGACAAAGAGCAGTCGTCATGGTTTTCAGAAAACATGGAGATATTTCACGAAGTAGTTAAGTGAGGTTTAGGCATACTGTAGAGCTCTTAAATTAGAGGAGCTTATAAATAGATCATTTAACTATTAAGGCATTCTCTAAGTCCCAACCCGAGAAGCCACACTAAAGAGCCTGAGGATGCATACGGCAGGCTTATCACGGCAGGCGCAATGTCTGCTACTATTAGTCTGCCGAAGGATGATTTTACCCTTGCTCTACCCGAAGATCCATACCACGTCCGCAAGACCACGGCATACCAAAAAGGCACATCGTTTCGTGAATTTCCTGACCAGATCTTTCTACAATTCTTTACATTGAAAACGCCCTTCCACATTGTACCAGTAATAGACGACACGGTCGACTCGTCAGACAGCGGGGATATCGTTGGAGCAGGCCTTCGACGTTGCCATATCATGGACCGGTGCGCTGATAAATGCGGATCGATAGTTATTGACTCCGAGTGGCTGCGCCAGAAGGGGCTCCTGAACGACGACATGGATGACGCCACGGAAAGCACGGAGTTTGAGTTTATTGCCATCTCCGAAGCCAAGATGTTTACCAAAGACGAGTTTCTGGATTGGATATACTACATCGCCAAGGAGAGAGTCGAGGAAGAATGGAATCTGTTCTTTGTCCTTCTTATTGAAAACTTCCCTGTAGAAGGCCTCTATCGCCAGGTGGCTCTAGCAAAGGTATTCAAGGCTGCGTTTAGCCTGACAGAGGATAACTGGAAAGAGATTTTACTTGGATAAGCTATTTCTTAGGTATACTCTATAAGGGTGAAATATCGTGGCGCCATCACTACCTCTGGTGAGGGTGTAAGAAAGTCCGAAGGATGTATCTCTATGCTGTGGACTATATCACATGAACTTTCATATTGCTGACTCTGGATGCCACCACGAAAAAGGAGCTTGAGAGTCAAAAGACCGGCGGCGACAGTGTAGCGCAGCGCTCTTCCTCCCAGACCACAAGTAGATAGGTATATTTATATACTTGGTTTGTTTAGATGACCTAGAATCTGAAAATGCGCGTCTTTCGACTCATTGCCATTAATTGGCATAACATCATTCGGGCAAGCACTGAACACAATAATCAACTCCATCTCAGCCTTGAAGGTGACATACTGTCCTGCCGTAGTCGTCGGCGCCTCCCAAGAGAGCGTGTTTCCCTCTCGGACGGGAATGTTCATAAAAACGTTGAACGGCCCTGGTGGGTATTCCTCAATCTCCTCCCCAAGGCATGCCAAAGCATGTCGCAGATTGTCTATGCAGTTATCGTGGTATCCTTCTAGACCATATTGCTTTCTGTAGCGGTGAATGTCACAGGCAGGCATCAAAGTATCGTGGTTTCCGGGTGTCGTGTCTTCTGCGATGGTGAGGATCGGAGACCGTCGATTGGTAACAAACGTGTCGTTGATGGCGGGGCAGATTTTGTTGAGGTATGCCCGAGTATGCTCCATTGACATTCTTTCTCGAACATCGCGGGCGTTGAAGGCCCAGGCGTCAACCACTTGTGTGCCATGCGTATTGAACAGACAGACGTATGTACTGCCCCTCTCTCAGTCTAATTCCTTTTCCTTTTCTCGCAGGTATTGTTTGGAGGCTGGTATCAACGTTGTCCAAGTTTGAGGATTGCGATGGCGCCATTTTACTCGACGGTAGTAGGTACGCGTGTATTGGCAAAGGACTGGTGCTATACGCACGAGAGGCATTTGTTGTTTCGGTTGGAGCGGGGTTGAAATTCGATCATGAACAGCCGGGGCCGGGGCTGCGTGTAATTGGGCGGGTCATTTTATCCGCCCGAATGAGACGCAATTTTTAGTTGCATGACACTGTATGATCGGTGACCCTGTCATGTCGTGAAAACATCGTGATCGCGTTGGGCACCACGAGGAAAGGGCAAAGTAGTTCATGTGAAACGGTACCTAACTGAGCCATCTTGGCCACCTCGAGTACGCAACAAAGGCATAGGTAATAATACCAAAGAGACCCTCATCAATAACCCGCAAGCAATTTTCGAGAGAGTAACTCAAAGGGCTTAAAGTCGCGGCCCTTCTGCCGCCAGCGCCATCTCCAGCAACTCCTAACACCTATTTCCAGCTATGGCTTTAAACAGTAGCCGATGGACCACGGGAAAACCCGCAGCCATCGATTTGGCAGACACTCCCGGAAGCCCGATAGAAAGCCTTTAGTGAAACTAATGCACTTTGTCCTGGTTCATCCCTTAGGGTAAAACAGAAACAAAGTGACCCCTTCGAATTATCAACTACAACATGGAGCATGCTCACTTATATTCGATGCTGAAATGTTGACATAGTCAATGCCACATCGGCAAACAATCTCTCCTGGATGTGCTCTGATTGACCAACCGTATGGCTGCCCGGGAACGAGTTCACCCAACGAGAAGTGCCGCATCCCCATAATTACCGCCTTCAAATTGTGCGCCAGTGCAAGTACAAGACTTTTGAGGGACGTGAATCGGAAACTCGCCTCCGTCGCCACGAGCAACGGCCTCGACTGTGCTTATTACCTGGTCTTATTGGTGCCAGGCCTGAGTTATGAGTAGAACCCCCAAACTCCATCGTCCTCATCTGTGGCTACGGAAACGGCAAGACAGAGTATAGTGTTCAGCTAACACTACATGCTGGTGGAACGATAAAGAGTCATACCGGCCAGATGCCCATCCGTTAGTCACACAAGAAAGGATAAGTCAATAAAGGATTTCATTTCTATTTTGTTTGGGTTCTCACAGATGTGACCCAGAGACGTTCGTAGTGGAAGCCTCAAGACGTGGAGCCCACACCCTCATCGCTCCATTTCCACCCCGATTGGCCCGAAGGAAGAATGGAATCGCTACCAGGTCGCGTGGAGTCTTCTCATATTCCCAAGGCTGGCTACTGTAGAGTCCCTTCTTCTCTACCTTGTCGAGCTGTCTTCCCTGGACATGGCCTGTCACAATCTTGTCAAGGCCGGATAGTTGAACAGTCTTGCCATCATTGACAGGGCCATCCACAAGTCCAACGTGATCGATATCAGTACCCTCGTTATCAACATCCTCAAGGCAGTAAACAAGTGGCCCTCTCATGAGACAAATGTCATCCTTGTTCGTGTTGGGATGAGCGTATGTCTTGCGGAAGGCCACCGGGAAGTGGAGGCGAATGTCGGTGTTCTCGGCTGAGACGTAGAGGTAACCTTTCTTTAACTCGCCTTCTACAGAGCACTTCCAGTCGCTGACCCAACCAGGAATTCGAAGCGCAAGGTTGGCTGACCCTTGAATGGATAACACAACCTGGCCATCCCAAGGCATATCAGTCTTTTGCTTGATGACCAGGTTAGCATCCGGGATCTTTAGCTCGCTGTCAATGTACTGATGGATTGCCACCGTGTCGGTAGAAGCATCATGAGAATAGATCAACGAGCCGAGATTGCCCAGCAGCTTCGCAACATTGGGAGGGCAGCAAGCCACGCCAAACCACTTGCTCCTCTCCTTGAACTCTCCATTTCGGGTACGCAACACGTTCTCGTAGTAGAATGCATCTCCTTCCTGATTGACAGCGCCAAGAAAGCCGTTGTAAAGCGCAACCTCCATGACGTCGGCGTACTCAGCATCGAGGTCAAGACGCAGCATGCGGGCACACCAGTTGATGAGTGCAAACGTAGCGCAAGTCTCGGCATAACATCCTTCGTGCTCCAGGTCATGCAGGATATAGGCAGGTCCAAATCCTTCCCATTGACGGACCGACCCAAGCGAGCCGGTGACGTACATCCTCTTGTCGACCATGTCTCTCCACAGACGACCAAGGGCCGCTTTCAACTTGCGGGCATTATCTTGATCTGGCGACAGCCGTACGAGGTCCGTAGCGGCCGTGTAAAAGTACATGGCCCGCACAGAATGGCCCTTGACTTCGGTAGCATCAACAAGGGGCTCGTCAGCCTGCTGGTAGGCGTAATCTCGTGGATCCCTGAACCAAGCCTTGTGCTCAGTTCCCATGTGGCCATACGGATCTGCGCCCCGTGCAAAGGCTTCCTTGTCAAAGTAAGTCTCATCCTTCTCGTCCCTCTGGCCTCGCTCATTGATGAAGTACGTGGCAAGTTTGAGAGGAAGGGGGTCCTCAGTGAGTTCGTACAGCCTCAGCAGGCCAATCTCAATCTCTTGATGTCCTGGGTAGCCGCGCTTCTTTCCGGGCTCGGTGCCAAAGACAGAATCAAGGTGCTTGCAGACCTTCATGGCCACTTCAAGCAGTCGTCCGTTTCTTGTGAGGGTCTCATAGGCAACTGTGGCTTCAAGAAGATGCCCAAAGCAGTACAGCTCATGATTGTCTCTCAGATTGGTCCAGCGGTCCTTGATTCCTCTCACCGTGTAGTAGGAATTAATGTAGCCGTCGTCATGCTGCGCGCCACGGATCATTTCCACGGCGTTTTCTACCACGGCCCTCATGGTGTCATCGGGATGCTTGATGAGAAAATAACATGCGGCTTCAAGGATTTTGTAAATGTCGCTATCCCAGAACTGATGCGGCTTCACATCGTGGCCCTCTTTCCAGGTCAGACAAGTCCAATGGTTCCACGTCTTTTGAGCCTCAACGATGGCGGGGATGGTTTTTAGCCTGGAACAATCCTGGACCTGAGACCAAAACGACGACGTGACATCGACGCTGGTGAGGGGGAACTCTTGGAAAGGCATTGTAATAACAAATTAGCAGTGGTAAAAGATGCGAGATAATAGACCACGGCCTTGATGAATAACTCATAGAACATCGATGCCAATATGCTGGATGCTTATTATACCCGGATAGCAGACACTGACGCTCCACAACCGAGGGGAACTGATCAGCAAAAGACAAGACAGGCTTTGTCGGGCTATCAACCAATGAAATCACAAAACCGCCGCCAACTCTTGCGCCCCAAGACCCCTGTCGGCGGGGTTTGGGTCAGAAATCCTTCACACCCATGTTGAGACACGGCCATCTCACGACGAAGCGTTTGCTTATTGGAGCGCATGCTTTTGGAGGGTCCAAGTTGATTAGTGTATGGTAGAGACAGTCACTTGATGATTGTAGAGTGGATGCTATTGTGGTCGGCTTTAGCGGGTTTACACGTCTTGTACCTAGGGTAAGCATCCACCCATTCGCATCATCAACACCCCATCTTCTCCCGGTTGATCAGTGCGGGGTCCCCGCAAGCACAATCGAGGTGGCCTGGATTGATCGTCGCTATTTTAACCTAATTACTGCTAAACACAATCGTCATCAGTTCATCTCCCGTAGTATTACTTCCACCTGCCCCGCCATTCACCTCGAGATCAAGTTCCCGATCCTCAACCGAAATGTCATATCTGTTTAGAAAGTTCGCCATCCACTGATCCATGTTGAACGTCTTGGAGATGCTGGTCATTTGACAGGCATTGTGAAATGCTTGAAGTCGTGAGAATGCGAGCTCGGTAGACGGCCAGTACTTCTGAAGCTCTTGTAGAACGATAAAGTTCTGCTCCAGAAGCTTCTTGCCCTCGGCCGCCTCTGGTCTCCCGGTTCCTAGGAGCATGGTGTGTAGGTGAATAGTTGACGCGATGACGAGAAGATGGCTGTTGACTGGCGACCACAGACAGTCCATGTCTGGAGCCACGTTGAGTTCCCAAAAGAGCTTGCTCAAGGCTGTGGCATGGGCCTTGCATAGCTCGGCATACTCCAACGCCTCTGCATCGACGACGGCGTCATCTGTTGACACGACGCACTTGTTGAGAAACTGATAAAAGAGCAGTTGAGACGTGTGGTGATAGATGATATGCATGACTGCGAATGGCCGACCATATCCACGATCTGAGTAGCTACCCCAGTTCTCCGAGGTATTTCTCAGGGTTGGCGGTAGACTCTGAACCCAATGATCAAGTTTTCTAGCGAGGTCACGAACTAAATTTCTGATCCTAAACTCAAAGGCGGGTTCATGAACGATGTCGTAGTTTAACTTGACAGCCTGTGCGTGCCATTGTGTCAGAGGAAGGATGAAGGTCCAGAGGCTAGTTTCTCGCGACTCGGTGTCAATTTGATCTTCTAGTAGCCGATCAAAAATGTCTTCCCGAATTGGCCTCGGAAATGCAGGGTCGTTGCCAAGTTGCTGGGGCAGCTGGGATCGCACAGAGGTCCAGCAGTCCATCATCCAGACTTGCCAGTATACTAGTCTGTCAGTAACAGAAATGCATAGAGGCAATCACTCACAGTTGATCTCAATCTCTCTCATCAGCCTGTCCGAACTCAAGACAGTGGGAAGTTGAAGAGCCTGCGTCATCCGTACTGCTTGGCAGCTGAGTAGCGCATCTTGATCGACATCACCCTCCACGAATGCCGTAAATGCAAGTATAATGCAACCCTGCAGAGCCTCAATGGATATGAGTTTTGTTCTTTCATTGAAAGACTTGATGGCTTCTCGCAGGAAGGGCTTCCCACGTGACCATGGTGCCACCTGGTCCAAGGCCGGGTTTGAGGAGAACCTTTGTATGTTAGAAGGTTGTCTTGGGCCGGCTCGACTGCCTACCGAGCTGACAGCGCAAAGACTGCTAATAGTATATATCGTGCCGCGAGGCCATTCCTTTGATCGCGCACGAAAGAGCTGTGGTGAAATAGCAGATGTTGTTTGTAATGGATGACCCTGAAGTAAATGTCCATCAATTCTTCACACAAGGCCTCGTCCCTCAACGTGCTGTCGACAATTTGTGAAATATCCTCTGCCTCACTGGCAGAAACACTGCTTTGGGATAATGGCGCAATGCGAGTCAATGGCCGTGGGATATCCGGAGACTTGTGAACTGTTGTTGGTGCATCGCATTCAAGCCCTTTGAAGGTGCACAACCGACAGGCCACTCCCGCGGCACTGGGAATGCACCGCTTCTTCCTTGACCTATAATGGTTGAGTTTCTAACAGACGACTACAAGGGACATGTCGTACCGACAGAAACTACATGACGAGACTGTGCGCATCTTGAAAGGTGTGGCTCCGTGAGATTAGACTGCCTCACGACTCGGGCCTCGGATCACATCTCCTGAAGTTCAAAGCGGGGTTTTCTTGTCAGGTGACCTCTCCCCGGATTTGGCATCTCGTATCAACCGGGCGCCCGCAATTTGGTCTGCCATTTTGTCTATAATGTTTGCCATGATATGCTCCCGATATGAGGTATTCTGTTCAACAGAAACACCGTTTGAATATAAAAAAAAATAGATCAACATGATAAGTGCGCATATGATAGACAAAACGCCTCTCCGTTGCGGCTGGATTGAAGGCTGAACTGGCCGTCTGGGGTACAGCGATCTGCCGCTTACACGGAGCCCGGCTCCCCTACCCGAAAGTTTGCATGCGCTAACTCCAGGCGGGATAAACGACATCTGAGTGGTCAGTCCATCAAGCCATGAAAGGCCTGGCGGATTAAACCGACTCTGACTCGCCAGTCGAGGCGGCTTTGAAAAGGTTATGGGTGTCACCCAGCCGTCAACCTCCTCTCGGCACAGACACTCATCAAAGTCGACTGACAGGGCCGTATAAACGGGACGCCACTCGTTCGTATTGGAGCGCTTGTTTTCTTCTCCGCACGTACCTTGGGCGCCTCCATAACCACACGACCTCGCCTCGAGCGTTCCAGGGTCTCGGGCCCAGCTACTACCGCCAAGTCAATCCAGACTTTGATCCCCATGGGGAACATGTCAATGGTCGCGTCGAGTATATATAGATTACCGACTGCTGGCCATCCTGATCGATATCATCAAGCATCATCAATATCTCAATCCGCAACCTCCTCCACACCAGCATGAGTCAAGATAAAGTCATCCCGACCGAGCGAGAACTCGCCGGTCTAGACTTGAACGATCCGCAGATCCACGAGCTCATTCAACGTGCTCAAGATGCGGACGCTATCGACAAGAAGCTCACGGTCAAGCAGGCCCTCAAAAAGTACAAGAAAGCTGTCTTTTGGGCAAGTCTTTTGTCCGTCAGCTTGATCATGGAGGGCTACGACCTGGTCATGGTATGTTTGCTATGGTCTTCCATATACTCGGAACATGCTGACAGTTCTAGATTGGCTCCTTTTACGGACAGACCCAGTTTCAAAAACACTTTGGACAGTATAGCGAAGCTGAAGGCAAATTCATCATTACTCCTGCTTGGCAGTCCGGCCTCTCGAACTCGGCACAGGTTGGCCAGCTGGCTGGTCTTTTGATCAATGCATACTCTCAAGATCGATATGGCGCTCGGCTGACTATGATGGTCTTCATGGCTTACTTGGCAGCCATGATCTTCATTATTGCTTTTGCTCCTTCTCTGTCTATTCTGGCTCTGGGCGAGGCTCTGTGCGGCGTTGCCTGGGGTGTTTTCCAGGTGAGATCTCGCATAAACCGCTCTTTCTCTTGAGTTCTGCTGACGGTTTCAGACACTCTCTACCACATATGCCTGCGAGGTCGTTCCCACCGTTCTCCGACCTTATGTGACAGCTTGGGTGTGCATGTGCTGGGGATTTGGCATTCTGCTGTCATCTGGAGTGGTTCGAGCGACATCTGATATTCAGAGCAATCTGGCTTGGAGGCTTCCTTTCTATTTCCAGTGGGTGTGGCCAGTCCCCTTGTTTTTCGTGGCCTACTTTGCACCAGAGTCGCCTTGGAATGCTGTCCGCCGAGGCAAGATAGACGAAGCTCGCCATAGCTTGATGAGACTGGCTACAGCCTCTGCGGATAAGGAGGCTATGGTAGAAGCCACCTTGGCCTACATCAGACATACAACCGAGCTGGAAAAGGCCGAGACACGGGGCGCGTCTTTCTGGGAGTGCTTCAAAGGCACCAACTTGCGTCGAACTGAGATTGTAAGCACAATGCCTTTTCTATCCAACAAAGCTAACTGTTTTAGAACTGCGTTGTCTGGGCGGCCCAGATTCTGTGCGGAAACGCCATTCTTGGCTTCGTTATTGTTTTCCTCCAAGCCGCTGGCTGGTCCGAAGTTCAGTCATTCAACCTCAACATCTCCCTTTCGGCGTGTTACATCATCGGCGGCATGATTTGCTGGCTACTCTTCCCGCATCTCGGTCGAGCTACAATCTACATGGGTGGTCTGGCATTCATGTTCTGTTGTCTTCTGGCTATCGGCGGTCTTGGATGGTCTGATAGCAAAGACGCCTACCTCGCTGTTGGGCTGCTGTTTGTTGTCTCGACCCTTTGCAACATGATCACCATTGGACCAGTTTGTTATCCAATTGTCGCCGAGACTCCGTCAGGTCGACTGCGATATAAGACCATCGTCATTGGCAGATTCGTCTACAACCTTACTGCTATCTTCAACAATGCTGTTACGCCACGAATGATCTCTAAGTCAGGTTAGCTAACCCGACAAGCTGTAGAGGACCTTACTGACAATCGACAGGATGGGGCTGGGGTGCAAAGACGGGTCTCTTCTATGCCGGAACCAACTTGCTTTGTTTCATTTGGTGCTGGTTCCGCCTCCCAGAGACCAAGGATCGTACCTTTGGAGAGATTGACATCTTGTTCGAGAACAATGTTCCCGCTCGAAAGTTCAAGTACACCCAAGTTGATCGTGAGTTCCGTGAGTTTTTAATTAACAGGGTTTTGCTGACTGTTCTTAGAATTTGCCCAGCATAGCGACTACGTTTTCAACGAAAAGGTGGAACACGAACAGATTGAGTAAATCAGAGACCCCTATTATCCTTCAACAGAGTTGTGGAAGGCCTGCACTACCAGACACAAGTATCCCGCCCTGTGCGCTACAGATAGCTCCAGTAAAACATCAGATGCTACTGCCCCCTGTCTTTCATCTAACCCCTCGTCGTGACTAGCAATACTATATTACATAGAGATTCCATCCTTCTTATCCCTTGACCTTCTTTACCACTTCCCTAGCCTCAGTCCAGTGCAGCAGCGCTTGTTAGGATATGTAACTATCGGAGCAAACCTTTAAGCTAGTGTTCCCAATCCTCGCCCCATTACAGATGACTGCAAAGTCAACAGTGGCCCCTGTAGGGATCATCTCCACCTTGTAATTAAGCTTCTGCTTCATACCGTTACTTGTTTTGTGGTCGTAAAGTTCTGGGCCTGGGTCGCACTCGTCGAGGAGGGCGCACTCAAACTGCCCGATCTTAGTCACCGATGGCATCAATCGCCCTGGGGGCTCTGAATCCTCGCACTGGTAGATCTCCTCCGTGTAGCGCCCGTTCCAGTCCTTGGAAAAGACTCTCGCATACTCGTGGCTAACCGGGTTCTTGTTTGAGACACATTCACCCTGGACTTTGGTCAGAAATGTCTCCGCGATAGCACAGGGTTATGATCAGCACTCACCTTCTTTATGTACCACTCCATCTGGTTGCCCGCTCTATCCTCGCCCCAGTCGTCATCCCAATACTTGTCCTCCTCGAGGTGCTTGCCTGGGATGAATCGCGTATGGAAACTGACACCGAAGCTTGCCCTGGAAATGGTAGAGGTGATCTGAATGAGTTTGGCAGCCCGGTTCTGGCCGGTCTTGGTCGCCTCATTGCTTCCACTTTCCAGGAAACCTTTGAAGACTGCCCCATGGCAAATTGCGGTGCGACTGTTAATTCATCAGAAGGGTGTTTCAGCTGCGAGGAGATAGATACTCACGGTCCAATGCCGCCGGACTGCAAGACACTGATGTTTGTGTGGGCCATCTCGTCACAAAGATATCGATAAAGATAGGGGCTCCCGCCCAGCCCTCCTACAAGTATGATTCCCTGTGACATGTCAGCCTAGGGGTTCCGCCGTAAGGTACCTATCAACAGATGGCGCTAAACATACAGTGACCTGTAAGCCTTGATCGACTGTCTTCTTCTTCTGTGCTTCGATAAGCTCAAGGATCTGGGAGAAGACTCCCGTGAAGGCGTTCTGAAGATGAGATCTTATGAATAGTTAGATAGCAAGAACACCAGATGTGAATGGTACCCGGAGGAGAGATACGAACCCCTTGAAGTGAATGCGCCCTTTCTTGATTGGTGGGTCCTTTGTGGCATCGTCCAGGCCTTTGCCGCCGAATGCCTCGGCGGGGACAGCGACAATGTACTCTTTCTGCTTATTCTCGGGGGTGAATTGCGGCTTGATGGACCTTTCCCACTCGCCTTTCATGATGTCCTTGATACCTGCTTGGCTCAGATGATCCCACCTTCGGCCGAGACGGTTCTGGCACAGCTCCTGAAAAGCTTCGTCGATGAAGATGCCGCCGCACAAGCCGCCTAAAGAACATGAAAACGTAAGCCGGTGCTCAGAGCATGTTAATTCACTCAGGGTTGGTGCGTACCTGTGCCTTCGGCTGCCTCGCGCATACGAATGGGTTCGATGGATTCAATCTCATACGTAATCAAGTCCTATGTCAGGATGCGTTAGTAAAGAACTCGACATGCACGGGAACTCATGCCATACAACCGTACCACCGCCGGCATCGCAAATGATGTATACATCCCCTGCTTTCGATTCGTCTCCGCGTTCAAAGAGAGTAGATAAAGCAGCTGCTTCGGGCTCGGGTGCAAACGTCAGCTGCGTCGGCCCAACAAACCGGGGGTCCATGATCCCAGCTTGTCTTGCAGCCTTCTCCATGTCTTGGCGGGCATACTGCTTCCAGATAGCCGGAACGGTGAGAACGACGTGGAACGTCAGAGCATTTACCACCGACTTGCCCCGGGACTTGATGATGGTGTCCTGTATGTGACCCCATAAGACGCCGAGGTAGTCGGCGATGACATCGACAGGGCTTTTGCCCAGCTTCCTCAGCGCCTTGCGGGAGCGGAGCACGAATTCGGATTCACGAATCTCTTGTTGCAGATCCTCGTCCTTGAGAAGCAGAAGCTTGAACCAGCGGATAGGTTCTACGTCGAGGGGGATGTCGAATCCCCACGAGGTTTGGCCGTCCTCGTAGAAGAGCTCAGTTGGAGCTTTACCTTCCTCGCGGCCGGTACCTGGCCAGCTCATGATGAAGTTGACCTTTTCCCTATCAAAGTCTGCTGCCGTGGCCCATGCAACACCACAGTACCTAGTATAGCTGTCATCAGCTTCTCGAACGGTCCACTATGCACTTGGCACTTACGTGGTTCCAAAGTCGATACCAATGACCAAAGTGTCATTGCCCGCCTCCGCTGGGCGGTTCCAACGGCGCCGTGACGGGTAGTTCTTGGCTCTCCCCATCTTAGGAATGACACAGGGTAGATTCGGAATCAATGGGAGGATAAAATGAGGCCAGGCTAATTCCAGCACAGCGAGTAGAGGTGAACGACTTCTGTGACGGAGAGATGCCGCTTAAATGGTTCTGCAGATGCGAACCACTCTAAACGCCGGGGCCTCTCCTCGATTCGCCCAGGCTTATCAAGGCGTAACGTGAGACATTTTGAGCGGTTACTGAAGTTAGGCGACCAAGCAGAAGTGAGGAATCATAAACGACGTGGCCAAGTTGACTTGCACATTAGGGGTCTCAGCCCCGGCCTACGGGTGGGAATTTCAGGCTCTGGCCGAGACTAGTCTTGGCTCTCTACAAGATTGACATGGGTGTCAGTGTGTTATCAAAGACGGAACCTGCAGGCAGGCAGCTGAGGCACAAACGGCCAGTTGAGGGCTGACTTTCAGTAACGCCAGCATCAGCAGGGGATGCACGGGTTGCAGCCGGGCCATATTCACGTACAAAAATATTTGGAGAGGATGGATGGTTTATGAGAAAGGGGCTAGCACATGCAGGCAGCATCCTGTTATCGGAAAGTTTGAGGCGTGCATCTCAACTTGGGGCGGTTATGGAAGCTATCCACTGGTTCGTCCGAGAATATAGCCGCCCAGGCGCAAGACTTTCAGGCAGGTATTTCAAAGCGGCAATTGTTGAATATGCTAAGCTGAGTGGCTTGCAGCCAGAAGTGCAACATAGAAAACGCAACTGCGTTGAGAGGGTCGAATCAGCCTCGTGATTGGTGGCTATTTCTGTAAAGCCTGATTTCACGGCCAAAATCATGCCACCAGTTAGCCGAGCCTGTGCCACGTTTCAGGTTAGGAATTGTAATTGTAATTGTAATTTCAGCTCTGTGGTTTTTCCTTCTTCCAGCCTTGTCTCGTTGATGTGTTGGTGTTGGCGCTTGGCTGTGAGCTGTAACGTCTCCGAGATCCCCCACGTGAAGCCGTCGCCTATCCACTTTTGCGTTGTTCATCTAGGGCACCGGAACTTCTGTTGTGGGCAAATGGTCTTCGATTATTTCTTTCCCTTTTTCCCGCCTTTACAATGCCTATACACCGGGATTCTACCAGGCGCTCACGCACCGACAAGCACTTCAGGTGGTCTTTCAAGACACGCTCCTCCAACGTAGCCACTCAACATAGACCTAGCCGCCACACATCCAGAAGATCCAGAATGCAGACTTGTCAGGTACTTGAAAGTACTCCAGACGAGGCTTCAGAGCAACCGCCGCCTGTTCCACCCCGAAAAGAGCCAGTCGAGAGAGACACTGTTGAGGCCCAGGCCGAGAAGGCTCCGCTACAGACGGGGCCAAGTGCCATCGACCCAGCAGCCCAGTTGCGGATTACTGAACTCGAGCAACAGCTGCAAGCTATAACGCAGGAATGGAGAAAGACAGCCCGAGATCTGAACGAACTTCAGGCTCGGGGCGAGAAGTCGAACCAGATGAACGATGGTACCTTGATTGAACGGGCTGTCCAGCTACGTTATGCCATCTGGACCTTCTCCATCCAGTACTTTGACAGTGACACTACAACAAGAAAGTCAACCTGGTGGAAAAAAGACGCGCCTTACTTCTATGACCTCGAGGATACAACCCCGTCCCCGTCCGCTTTAGAAAGCCGCCTTCGACATCCCACCCAGCGTGCCAAGGTCGTCGCGGCTTTTCTATGGCGCGTCCTATGTAACAGGGTTTTTGATGCATTTGACTGGGCTGGGGAGGATATAGGCTCAAGCATCCACAGACTCAGAAGGTTCCTCAATGCAAGTAAGTCAGACCAGCCAGGACCCTCCTCGACACCGGAGCACTTACCATGGAAAATAGAGAACCGTCCACGATCGCTTGGTGAAGTCGTCCCTCGACCCGAAGCAGAGCGCGAGTTTCAAATGTGGAGCACCGCCACCGTCGAACTAGTCCTCGACGTCCTAGACACCCATGGCTCAAAGGCAGCAGATGCACAAGAGCACCTTGCGGAGCGGAAAGATGACATCAGCAAGTCAGTAAAGCAGCTCTTTAAGCTAGACGACGAGAGCGAGGGCATCACCGACGCCCTAAAGAGCATCCTCGACGACGCGTTTGCACTCGACAAGATCATGAGTCAGCAAGTCGCTCGACTAGAATGGGTGTTCGATGTCAAGACCCTCGAGAAGAGAGGCTGTCGGTTTGATGCCGAGACGATGGAGATGGATGAGGGGGCCACGGATGGCGTGGTAGATGCAGGACGGAAGGTGTGCCTTGTGGTTGCCCCGGCTCTGGTGAAACGGGGAAAGTCTACTGGTGAGGATTTTGACAAGGAGCGTATCCTGTTGAAGAGGAGTGTTTGGTGTGAATAGTCTTTGGACTCTTGATTACATTGTGCCCTATATCAGTTTATTCTAACCTATTCTACCGCCTTGATAATGCGTCTTATTTGCCTGATTTAGGTTCCAACTTACACAACCCACAAGTTAAACGCCTATATAACATAGAGGCTCCGTAACGGGGCAGCACCTGGAGATTTGATCGCTCTAGGCGGACGTGGACGGTCCTCCCCAGGTAGTCTTCAAGGGCGGCCATCAATGAGCAAGGCAACCTACCGAAGCAGCTATGCCACCAGGCTGTGCAAGCTGTCAGTTGCGGCTTAAGAAATAGTTGGACGCCACCAACGAGGAGCGCGACGAAGAAGGAATTAGTCGACGGCTCGACCTTTGTCGACAGGCTTGTCCGTCTCACCATCGCCATCACTGGTGGGCTGTTTGTTCATTGCCATCGCCACTCCGGTCGTGCTGAACCCATCGCTATCGTCGTAGGACTCTATTCAACCGGCCAGCCCCAAGTAAGTACAAACACACGACCTTTGTCGGCCCCTTCAAACCCACATATTTATCGTCGCATATATTCTCGTCGTGGCTAGTAGACCGATATACTGAGGTATTGACACGCGTGCACGACCCTGGATGGAGCCTTTGCCCAGATATCTACCTCCAGCCTCCACTCAACCCCCAATTCATCCCTGGGCAGCCTAGGTACTCTTAGTAGCAAAGCTGACCGTTATCGGTGTCGCACTACTCATTGTCCTCCCGAGAGATGGTATTGTGTAGCTTATGCTCCCTCATAAGGCTCGCTGCCGCGAAGCCCAACGCGGCGAATCCTAGCCCAGTGAGGAACACTCCCCGCAGTGCAATGGCATAAGCCTCATCTACGCCTTCACGCCACCCCTCAGGGAGGTGCCTCAGCTCGTCTAACGAGTTGATGATACGTTTTATCACGTCCGCGGATCCCTCGCGACCGTCGAAGCGCTGATGCAGACCTTCTTGGAGCAAGTTTTGATACACTGCCGAGGCGATCGTGACACCGATCGTGGAGCCCGTGGATCGGAAGGCGTAATTGGCCGACGTAGCGACAGCTTGATCATCGTGTGATACGGCTGCGACGGTTGCGAGCAGTGCGACAGATAACATGCCGCCATACCCTGCTCCAACCAGGAAGATATATAGCAAGGCTGCAGGGGTAGAGGTGTCAGTGGTCATAGTGCTGAGGCCGATGAAGCCGAAAACAGAACAGCCAATGACGACTAGACCCAAAGTCCTGTACTTTCCTGTACGTTTCATGACGTAGCCGCATGTGAGGGAACTGATAGAGGTACCCACACTCTGCGGTAGGAGACGTAGGCCGGCAGCCGTGGCGGAAGAGCCGTTGACCTGGAAGAATATAGGGACGTAGAATGTCGCCATGAATAGTACCATGGTTATAAACCAATTCATCAGGCAGGCGGCGAGAACCGTTCGATTGAGGAGTAGATGCATTGGGATGATAGGCTCCTTAGCCCATCTTGTTTCGACCAGAACAAATGCCCCTGCGGCCACTACCGACAGTGACACGGAGACCAAGACAAGGGGGTGTGTCCATTGGACAATATTTCCACCAGAGTTGAGGCCTAGGATGAGTAGAACTAGGGTGAGAGACAATGTGAAGGCTCCCACGAAGTCGACCCTCGATAACTTCGACTTGTCATTCGGCCTAGGCGGGGGGTTCTTGAGGGACAGACAGACGAGTATGCAAGAAATGGCAATCAGAGGCACACGGCTCAGGAACGCAGTCCTCCACCCCCAGAGATCGTTCACCCAGCCACCGAACAAGCCCCCAAGACCGGCGCCGACGCCGTAGCAGATGTGGATGAAGCCCTGAATAACACCCCTCTTTCTCAGAGGCACGAGGTCACTAGCCACAAAGGCGGCGATGGAGTTCAGTCCGCCGCCTCCCATGCCTGCCACGACCCGGCCAGCGATGAGGATCCATTTGGACGTTGCAAGTCCACACACGAGAGTTCCAACGCCAAAGAGTATGTTACACACGACGAGCCCGGAGCGTCGAGAGAAGATGTCGGTCAACCGGCCCGAGAGAGGCTGGCACGCTGCATTTGCGACGAGGTAGGAAGATCCTAGCCAGGAAAGGAGACTCGGGGAGCCGAAGCAGTTGGAGATGGGGATAGAGAGGGTGGCGACGATGGTGGTGTCGAGAGCGGCTAGGAAGACACCTATGAAGACGCTGCCGAAAACAATGATGAGGTATCTATTGGACGGCTCCTCTTTGGTCATTACCGTGTCGGTTTCGGAGGAACGTCTAGAGGTGGGCGACCTCGTCTGGTCCGGGACGAGAAGGGGAGACTCTTCATCGGCGCCTCCATTCGTGACATTGACCTTGGCACCTGCTCTGCCAGAGCGAGGGTGTTTGGCGTACATTATGCCAAGATCTGAGAGGCAATGTAAAATCCACAAATGATAAAATGAATACAGCGACGAAGAAACCAGGAGCGAGGACACCCGAGGAGAGAAGAGAAAGGGGGAAAAGGAGAGGAAGGAGAGTGACTGTCTCAGAAGCCAGAAGCGGCTCTTAAGACCTGTACGTCGGTATTGCCAGCTCCATAAATCTAGGATCATCCAATCAACGAGTATTTGCAGTCGCCCTATCAATCTTCGGAGTCAAGTCGAAATGGTAGATGGCTACTCGGGATGAGTACTTGGGTAATATGTGGTACATCGTGCCATGTTCGATCAGCAGCATGAGTGGCTCCTGTCCACTACGGTACTTCAAGCCACGCAATTATTTTCATTATTGCACTTTGTACCGAATATCATGTCCTACACAGTGTCTCGGCCACAAGGAGTATCAAGTCGCCCCCGTTGGCCGCCCACTGCCTGTCCCGACTTTTGAACCCGCTGCGACTGAGCAACAAGACGATGGAAGCAAACAAAGCCTGTCACCTCTGCAACTGGCCTCGTATAGCGGCCTTGGGCCCTGTCGGGGCCGGGAAAGCGGGACGTCATACCCTAGGCGTTAACAGCACTTCTAGGTAATGGTCGATCAACAGAAGTGTGGAGGCATGAGGCAGGAGAGAAATGGACAGAGCTCCTAGTGAGACGGCCTAGCAAATTCGGAGTGTCTTGTTGTCTCCCCCCAATGAGGACTTTGTCGACAGTTTTGACTACTATGATTCGATTCGGTAGTGTGGTAGAGAAGCTGACAGCAAGAAGACGAATACTAATTGGATTCCATGGCTAACTCGCGAGAGGTTCAACAGGGAACTTGATCGTCTTGAGTGATCGCCAAAGCTTTGGGGCAAATCCTCTCCACTCGAATCCGCCCTCAAGCCTTGGCAAATAAATCCTGGTGTCTCAGTGACCTTTCTCAAATCAATATACCAAGGTCCTTATCCATACCTCCAGTTGCAATAGAATCCAGCCGCTGCTCCTGGAGAGTTTTGTTAAAGCTGCCATACTTGCTGAGAAACCACTGCTCCGCCGTCACCTCTTCCCCATTGATTCCCTTGAAAACCGCACTGTCACTGGCCCGAAGAAAGTAGGCTGCCGAATATCTATCCTTGGACATCTTGCCCCCTGGGGGGAGCACCCGGTGCATAGCCGATCTAAAGCGCCGCTTGGAGATGAAGCGAAGTGTATCGGCAACGTTTATGATTGCATGGCCCGGTTTTGCAACTACGTATTCCCACTTGTTGGTCTTGGGTGACAGCACCTGCAAACCTGGCTGCTCGGCGAAGAGGAGCGTAAAAGAGCCGACATCCGTGTGGGCGTTGTGGCCACGAGCTGTCTTGTCTTCGAGTGCCTCGCTGACGGGATGGTGGAGAAAGAACAGCGTGCTTTTTGAAGGCAACTCATCTGGATGGTAGCTCTCGAAACGATCATTTCCCTTGAGCCCAGCTACATCTGATAGGCTTCCAAGTAGGGTCTTGAGCACGTAGTGGGCAGAGAGCTGGAATGTTTCAAAGAGATCAATGTTCTCGTTTACCACATCTGGAAGATTCGAGCGATTGAGAAGACCAACACGGCTGATCTGGATTTCTGTCAATTGATAAATACGGGAAACTGTTAACGAGGATCTTAGTTACCCTCAAGGCCTCGAATCCATCCCGCGAGTTTTCGTTAACTCCTGACTGTACACCAGGTGGCTTGAATCTTGAAAAAGTTAGCTTTGCCTACGATACCACCGAAACTTGTGACAGCCTACCCGTGAGCGTCGGATATCGTCTCAGTCTTCAACTTGTTCTCTAGTGGTTGATCGAACCACTGCTTCATGATTCGCCATGTTGCCTCTAGCTTTTGCAGCATTCTCCCAGACTCCCAATCACGGAGATCCAGGTAGAAGAAGCCATGATCCTCACAGGCAGACAACAAGTTCGCCAGCTCGCCTTTGTCCCCATTCAGCAAAGAAGAAAAGCTCAATACATGGAGACTGGCTTCCTCCGGGCCATAATTCGGGTTTGTGGTTGCAAGCATGATGAAGAAGTGCGGCACGTCAATTCAGTGGAAAGGAGATGGTTAATGGCGACATAATAAAAAACAAGATTGCGGGATGTACCGTACGTAACGTTGATATATTATAAAATTACATCGGCGATCCAACGAACGTACACGCAAGCACGACAGTAGTGGTAGCGTTTGACTTGGTTCACTATTTTCCGAGACCAGCGAAATCGTGATATGCGAGAAATGGCGCCGAAGCGGGTAAACCAAAGATGAGTATTGGGCAGGTTAATTGCAGAGCAGCGAATGAAGCAATACAAAAGATAACACAGCCTAAACTACGTGATACGACACCTTGCAGATGTCTCATCGCATCGGCGGCTCGATCTTAGGACCCTTCCTCCCCTCCCCCATCAATATGACGTGTCAGTGGCTCATCTCGAGACGGCACGATCCCGACGCATGGATGCATGCAGCTACGGGATATACACCCGAAACCTCCGCGTCATACCAGATATCTTGCATATGTCTTACGTCTGTACAACGAGGACACCACGATCCTAGCCCCTGACGGTAAATCGAGCGAGATAATATACCCCTGCAGACAATGCGGGTATCCCACGGGACGAGAATGGTGAAATGTTTGTGTAGTATCGGCATATGTCCCGAAATTTATCTTTATCTTGCCCGGCATCCTTTTTCTGAAAACTGCATACTAATTTCGCCGCAGCCTACCAATACTCCGACAACCACCGACTGCCCAACTATCAACATGGTCGTCTTGCCAGAGCCCTTTGCCTCATTTGAGCGCACTTCTCTGCTCTTCAACGAGCCTTCTCCCCTCCACCCTCTGCCCAACCTTACGCGGCATGTCAACTCCACCACTTCCACCAAAGCCCAAATCTGGGCCAAGCGGGAGGACTGCTCCTCAGGTCTTGGCCTTGGCGGAAACAAGATCCGCAAACTTGAATACGTCGTCCCCTCGGCCTTGGCCAAGAGCTGCGACACCCTGATATCCACTGGCGGCACGCAGAGCAACCACATGCGCCAGGTTGCCGCCGTCGGAAATTTCCTGGGCCTCAAGACCGTCTTGGTGCCGCAGGTGCATGCATTGTCCCAGTCTGAGGCCTTTGAGCAGGCTGGGAATGTGCAAGTCAACCGTGTACTGGGGGCCCAGTATGCAGAACCCAACGCCTCACTCGAAGATGTTGCGGCTGGGATAGAGAAAAGCGGCGGGAAACCGTACATTATTGCCTCGGGTGCATCTACCCATTTACATGGCGGTCTCGGGTTCGCTCGCTGGGCATTCGAGGTAGTTGAGCAAGAGACCGCTTTTGGCGTCTTTTTTGACGCCATTGTTGTCCCTGTGGCCTCTGGTGGCACGATTGGCGGCATGATCGCCGGGTTCAAACTCGCTGACCGACTGAAAGAAGAGTCCGTATGCGGTCCGTCTAGTGAGCCACGCACTCGCGCCATCATCGGCATTGACACCTACAACAAGCCCGCCGGTGTACTTGAGTCAACGATACTTGAGATCGCCCGGCGTACGGCTAGATTCATTGGGATAGGTGAAGATGCGGTCCAGTCTCATGATGTGGTCCTCGATACAAGGTACAATGCCGGGACGCATGCGGCATGGGACGAACATACAGCCAGAGCCGTCAAGTTGCTCGGGAGACAAGAGGGGATCGTCACTGATCCGATCTACTCAGGCCGCACCATAGGCGCCATCCTGCACAAGGCAGAGAAAGGGGAGTTTGACACAAACCAATATGTCTTGTTTGTACATACGGGCGGGCAGGCAGCGCTCGGGGCATTTCCCGAGATGAGGTAGGGCGGTTCGGACAGCTTCCGCATCTGCCATGTTATCTTGCTCAGACCTTGGGCAATCTCTATTTCTTGATCTTGGAGGATCCGGAGATAAGGGATTCGTATGAATTGTTCAACGGTGTGGACGATAAAATGCACCCGATGGCTGAGACACGCGGGGCAGCCGGAGTATTTCGTATTTCAGACATGGTATGACAATGTTACAAATGCTTTTTATTCACCTAGCGAGGCAAGCATATTGACCCTCACGCCCCTCTCTCTTTACAATTACCTGTGCTGCTATAATCGTAGTACTTCTCGTGCCTAAGAAGGAAGACGCAGAGAGGCCAGCCACAAAACCAAACACAGTTTTCGGCACATTGCAGTACCCGCCATACTACTATACTGCAGTGGTGGTCCTAGCAGGGTCATATCGTTTCCTTATTTTTTGGCTTCCATCCTTTCTTTCCTAAACCAATACCATTTCCTATTTTCAGTGGCCCAATGTCAATTCTTGCATCAACTCAGTACTGACACATTTAGTGATTGTCAGATGAGTACGGAGTACAGTACTGTGCTCCCACTGGTACAAGTAGCAAGATGAGTTAGAGACATCTGGCTATTCCGTGCTGGTGGCTAGCCGGGTTCCGTATATGCGATGCGGGCGGCCGGGAGGAGTTCCGCTTTTATTTTCGGCCCCAGTGTCTATTGTCTCAAAAGCAGATCAAGAAGGAAGCTCCATCCTATAGCCTAATACGATGAGCGGACCAACTTACGGTGTGGCCTTTGTAACATATATCAGAATGTCCAAATGCTTGTGGCACGAGGCGCCGGGAACCCGATGATTATGCGAGCCGTCAACACCAGTCTATACAGATTTGCACCAAGTCAGATTGTTCGCACAACTATCATCGGCTACTTTGAGCAGGGTTCTTTTCTTTCTTGGCGTCCCGAACCCGTTGCATCCTCACTCTGTTTCGTCCTTGTTTCCCATGACCCACAAGAAAACATTTGGGTACTCGAAGAGAAGTCCGAAAAATAACGGTCCTAAGTGTATTGCTGGATGTGGCTTGAGGGCAGCGAGAAATATACGTCTCTCGCCCAAACACTGATACTATTTAAAAGCCCCCTCGGAGTGGTGATTGAGCACTGCATCTTCTTACGCCCACTTTTAATTTGTTTTTGTACTCTTCCCGTACTCTACGTCCTTCGCCATGCCGTCCGGAACACCATCGAACTCGTATGACAATGTCAATACTGCTGATCTATATACCGTCAAGTTCGACAATCTTTTCGATCGGGACGAGCAAGAGTTGGAGACTCTTATCAAGGCCTGTGAAAGGGACGGCTTCTTCTATCTGGATCTCCAGGGCTCGGGCTCTGGGAAACTGTGGAAGGACCTGGACCGAGTGGGCGAGATTACCAAGCGCTGGTTTGCTCAGCCCGTCGAGGTCAAACTGAGAACTCCAACAGTATCGTTGGCACATGGGTTCGTAGATTGCGTTCAACTATTTTTCTACTAATGGCTTAACTGAATATCTTGAAATTAGGTTCAAGGCCACCGGTAACCAATCCGGAGCAGTTGCCTCACTTAAAGATGGCTTCGAAGCTTTGAAGGTATGTGTCAACCCCACCGACTCAAGATTTGGTCTCGGGCAATTTCTAACCATCCAAGATTGGGAGAAACGAACTGCTCGGCCGCTGGGCCCTTCCTTCGGTTGTCCAGGACAACTTGCCCCTATTCGATCAATTCAACGCCTCCTGCCATTTCATCTTAAAGCTGCTTCTAGACTGCCTCTCAGACGGTTTGAATCTCAAAGGAAGCGCCCGCCTAGACACCTATCACCGCGACGACGCCCGCTCCAAGAGTACCCTCTACTTCCTACACTACCCACCCGGCACCCAGAACCTGAACGAGGTCGGCCAGAACATGCACACCGACATTGGCACCCTGACCCTCCTCTTCGCACCGCAATGGGGTCTCCAGGTCGTTTCGCCCGTGACAGGTGCCTGGGAGTACGTCAAGCCTCGGCTGGGCCACGCAATCATCAATGTCGCCGACACGCTGAGGTTCCTATCCAACAAACGGTTCCGGTCAGCGCTGCATCGTGTGCTTCCACTAGGCGGCATCCAGCGGGAAGATCGCTACTCCGTTTCATACTTTTTGAGGGCATCAGATGCGACCGAGTTCAAAGATAGTAATGATGAAGATTCAAATGCCAAGAACTGGTATTTGACAAAGTATGAGACGTATGAGCTACCGCATGACATTCAGGGGAAGGAAACTGTGCTGTCGGGGGGGATGGCGCAGGAGCTGCAGGTGACGTTTTGAGTGAGACAGAGATGGTGCCTTGGGCTGATTTCTTTACCTTGGTTATTTAATACAACATGCCAGAATTAAATCTAGTGGCAGGTAGGCGCTACTACCGATGCTTTTAATCCGCTGCAGTAAAGTTCCGTATTAAATGCCCGCTACCTACAGCCAGTCTTTGCATAGTCGGCGTTGTATTAACACAGTTTTAGTGTTAGTCAAGTGGGATATATATAATTAGCGCCAATACCATATTTACTTCTTTAATCTTGACCGGGGGGGTCTTGTCGATGTCGACTCTACACCCGCGCCGACCTATAGCTGCATTACTACTGCATACCTTAGGCGCCCTGCACTAGGTCCAACACCAGTCACCAGTACCGCTCCCTAATGTTAATATTACCATTAAAAATAAACCCGCATGTCTGCAGCTAACATCTTGGCCAAACACAAGAGGCTGGCCGAGACATGGAACAACACCATCCCCAGAATCTCAGTCCTCCCAGCTGCATGACGTAAAGTACAGAGACGCTCTTTACACAGTTCATAGACTATAGCCCACTAGCTATAAATAAAACTCTTTTACGCTAAAGATGTTTTACCATGATCTTTCGCCGGAAGCACTAAAAGCAGCCGTGGCCGAGTTGACCGCTTTTTCTATCCATCCACCCACAGTAACAGTACGCAACGAAGCATGGCGACACATCAGGGTGTCATATCTCAAGTGCGGTGAGGACAGGGCGATACCGCCAAAAACACAGCAAGCCATGATCGACCGAGTTGTTAACGTGGGCGTGGATGTGGATGTGACAAGTTGCAATGCTAGTCACAGTCCTTTCCTGAGCCAACCGCAGACCGTGGTTGATTGGATTGCAACCCTTTAAAATGTGGGGAGATAACGCTTAAACACAAGTTTTAATAATCCTGTGTTGCCGCGAAAGGATGGCATACAGCAGGTGAGAATTGGATCGCTCTATGAGGATTTGGAGATACTGAGGTAAAGTCATGCTGGGAACCAAGTAGGACGACAGAGCTCGAAATTGACAACTTTTAGCGGACTTTAATCTATGTCTACAGCCTCGCTTTTGCGATGAATAAGCGATTCTCTGCATCTAAGCTGATGTTGACTTATTTTCGTCCTGAGCGCTAATAGTAACAAGATTTTGTCGTGGCAAGGTTTAGGGTAGGTGAGTAGAGAGACTTCAAGCACGTTTCTTTTGCTCTACCATGACATTTCTCAGTTTGTGCGACACGCTGTTGTCGCTGTTGGACACTGTGTTTGAATCAAGGGGAGCACCGGTCCTGTTTCGCAATGCATACCGCATGATGCAGACGACAGCATTTTCTTGCGCTGGCGATTTTGTATGGACTAACCACCACTAACCAGTGGATCCCAACCCAGCTTGTCAACTGACGGGATGCCGTTCCTCAGCTGCGGTAGGGGCCGAATTGATTACAGCCTTCTCTGAAGCAATGGTCTTTCCCTACTGCTGCGGACTCGAAACCACGGCTTCCAGTCTCCGTCCTCGGTTTGGTCTTTGAACAGGGATTGGTGATGAATGATGAATGTGGCTGGTGACGAAAGCGATCGGCGATAAAAATACAAAGGTACGTACCGACCGATGCGCGAACGAAAACAATCATCAGTGAAAAACTGTCGGTCGAAAAAAAACATTGGGGAAAAAGTCAGGTAAATATTTGTCGGAGAAAAATTTAGCGGACAAAATGCGGCAGCGAATAAAAAGCATCAGCGTTAAACGTGCCAACCTATGCATCAACAAAAACGCGTCGGCGACCAGAGATCTCCCCTCGTGATAGGCGCCCGAGTCAATCTCCGGTGCGAATCCTCAGCCGCATTTGCGAAGCACAGTCTTTCGCAGTTCCATTCTAGCCACTGAATGTTGAGCCGAGCACCGCAAGGATCGAGCACTAAATGTGATAAGGGGGACTTGTCAGCTCATGCTGGCAGCGAGAAAACATCCACCAGCGCAGGGGCTGGCTCAAATTCCAGTGGCGTGGGGGCGCTCAGAAGTACCGCTTGGCGGGTACCTGGGTGTTGAGGGATGTGTGTGT
>JAADYS010002436.1:0-16801 GCA_012931995.1 Fusarium albosuccineum | reverse complement strand
GCCCAGTAGCCCAGCTAGGTCGCCCATCCCATCCCACGCTCACGCCCTCGCCTGTAACTATGCCGCCCCCCATCAACAGCCGCTAGGCCAGTGTCCCAGGCGCGTTAGGTCCCGGCCTGCAATGCATCGCGAGCCTATGAAATGTCCTGCAGCCTGTAGGCTTCCGATGGTATTCGCACCCGGGGCACCTGGCATGGGACCTGGTCCCCTGCTGGCGCAATCGCAGGTTGCATTTTTTTTTTCTGCCGCCCCTCCTTCTGCTGGCTGGCTCGCCTACCTGACGCCCATCCATATCTACTTAGGTACCACCCTCCCTTGCCTCACGCTCTGCTCTCACCTCTCTCCTCCCTCTTGGTAAACACCTCTTCGACCAGCTACACTCGCCCTTCCGAATATCACTCTCAAAGCCGCATCTCTTTGTCACCGCCCGAGCCTGTGTGAGCGTGTTTCTCCCATTGAGAAGCTGCCACCAGCGCCCATCGTCTCTCCCTCACCCCGCCGAGAACGCCCGATCACCAAGACAGACAAACTTCAAGCCCGACTTGCTGGTATTCTCACAGCATTCTTCACCCCGAGGTTCCCCTCTAGACTCGATAAACCGCTCTGTATCTCTGAGCGTCGTAATCCAGCTGCTTCGACGACAGTGGACCGGCGCCCAGGACCTCTGCTGCTCCAAACTCACGGCCCGCTCGTTTCAACTCCCCGATTACGTGACTGGGTACCTAGCTTCTAGCTGCTTCTTTGAGCAACGACAGTCCTGCAGTCCTGAAGGCAACACCAAGGCTACGCATATAAATCGACTCTCCTCGCATCCCGCAACCTCCCCGATTCTTGAATCTACCCGACATCAGTCTCTTGCTTCCTCAATCCTCCCGACACAACCGTCACAATGAAGGGCCGTCCCGTTGATCAGCTCGTATACGAGTACATGTTTCCTCGTCCGAAGAGCAATGATCCTCAAAACTTTCACGCTCTGCTCCAGCGCAGCCTGATCCCCGAGGTCCGCCAGGAGACCCATGCTTTCTACGGCCATCTCGAAACCCAGGAAGCCAAGTATCCTGGCCTCGATTATACCCATACCACGCACCGCATTCGGCTCTCTCGCTGGCCATGGCACCGCCGACTCTTCCGTGCTTTTGACGGCCTACGTCTCACCAATGCAGAAATCGCCGGCTTGACCAAGTGGGAGGGCACAAAGTGGGCCAAAGAGAAGTATGAGAAAGAGCAGGGGTACACCATCCATGACACCACTGCCGATGGATTCCCGGACTGGGCCGATATCGAGCATCTACCCCGGGCTTCTCGCAGTCAATCGGCCGAGGTGGGTTATGTCGGCCTCGATGACTTGGACAACGAGATGGATGTTGAGAGTGACGATGAGTTGGAGAGCGTGGGTGTGGAGCTGAATGAGCGTCTCCGAGATCGGGTCGCAAGGCGTGAAGCTGGAGATACATCCGCTGTTCTCGACGAAGAGTGGGAGCAGTGGCTCAAGAATGCTATCGAAACGGGTGAGCTCAGCACCTACCTAAGCGACCAAATCTTCCGTGGCAGCGACTCGTCTACCATTGTTCCCGCCGCCCTATTCCCTCCCGGTCTACTTAGCACCGCCCGGGCCGGTCACTGGGACGAGATCCCCGAATCTCTTCATCCCATGCTCCGCCGAACCCTCGAATCCGAAGACCCCAACCGCGGAATTCTGCAGGCCCGCGAGGCCACGAGCACGCGTTCCCCGACACCTGCGAGCTCCTTGCGGCGCCACTTGGTGGGCAATGCCCCCCGGATCCGCATTCCCTGGCCCCGCCGCACGTACTCCGATCTCCGTCTGCCAGTGGGAGATTCAGCTCCAGGTCAGCGCGCGGAGGCGTCAGGCGCTTGAGTCTTGTCGACTTGAAGCGAAACAAACAAAGTAAAACAAAGAAAAGTTGTTGATCTTCACACAAAATATACCCTGATGCGGCATTCATTTTGTTTAGCGGTGCTGCATTTCCCAACACACTGCCCCAATCTCCTTCTTACATACGACATCGGAGCACGGAACCCGCACGGGACCCGGCCTCAATGCAATCATAGACTCCGTGCCATCCCTGTTTTTGCCGGGCAGCGACAGCAGTTACTATCCAGTGCACAAGGCCCCCATCTTTGCATTTTCATTTGTCTTTTTGCCTTTCCAGAATGGACCGCGGTGTTTAGGCGATGTGGATTTGATCGGGATAGGAAACGGAAATTTCCAGGATGATGTTGTATTGATTTTCATGTGGCGGGATAGGACCCTGCATCGGATGGAATGTCTCTGGGGCGTTGTTCTTGCCCCAGGCCCCGTCCTAATTGTCGAGTTAAATGGATTGGCAAAACTGCAAGAGAATATGCTTGCATGGTCGTGCCCTTTTGTCTTTTGGCCTTGTGGGTTTTGTGCTGGACACCTTGGCTCATACACTGGCTTGTCGATAGATGACTTGCAATTGAACTTTTATCCCAGTCCTCTGGCCATCTGTTACTATGCCGGTCCTGTACTGACGCTTTCCCTTTGGCTTGAAGAGCTAATTGCAACAAGTTGGGAAAAATGCTTACAAAATGTGTAAAAGCCTATTGAGTCTTCTTTGCCCTATTCCAATACTAAAAGGCAGATCAAGGCAGCACAGTAAAAGCTAAATACATTAAGATATTCAGAGGCATCATACCCAATGCCTTTCCTCATAGCGAGATAAACCAATATACTTCAAGCATGCAGCGATAAACTTATTTCAACCTTAATAACAAAGTTTACTCTGCAAAGTGTAAAAGCCTATCTTACTCTATTATGAGGCCTTTGCAAGTATTATCTATCTGTAGCTACGGCCGGCGCAGTTGTTTCAACCACTTGCCAGTTGTCATTCAAAAGCAATATTGCACAAAGTCCCCGATGAGACCGGCCACTTCCATGTGTTGATTTTCCCTTCGCATCGAAGTCGTGGTCGTCCTTGAACTCATTCATGACTGTTGGAGAGGACAATCGGTTAGAAGGATTCCATTGTCTGCCAACAAGTAGATATGTTTATCTCAAGAGCAAATCCTCCCCCCTCAAACCGAAGAACGATTCAACCATTTTGATGTTGTGATTGATGCTGATTCGGTGTCGCTCGCATGTCCCTTGTCGGTCCAAAAGGCAGATTATCAGACATGCTATCGTGACACTCCAAAAACGCCTCGCTGGACCTGAAATAGACGAAAGAAATACGAGTACAAGAGAAAACATGACGAAAACAGCACAGACCCACTATTGCTCTGTCTGACACAGAGCGTGAGTCCGTAACACGATGCGAGGCCGTCTTTGCTGAGAACGCGGTTTGATGCACTACCTCTCCGGCTCTAGGTGGGACCACTCGGGAATGGCCTTGATTTGCTGCCACATGAATTTCTCAAGCTTGTTGGCCGACTTTGCGTACGGCGTGCTCTCGTTGTTGTACTTTCGGCAGTTGTCAAAGACGAGCTTGGCGTCTTTGATGAAGTCTTCTGGGGTGAGGTACTGGTCCGCCTCGAGTTTGCTCTCCATGGTGCTGAGGTCCATTGGCTCTTTGATTACATCGTAGTAATCCGCAACGTCGTCACGGTTGACTGGTACCAGGAAGGGCCAAGCTGAGTTGTGGTTCTGGAGGTCGTTTAGTAGGTGAAGGAGCTGGTTGTAGTTGGGTCCATGGCGAGGTTGGCGAGCCAGCTCATCCATGTCTGGAGACTAGCCAGATGCTCGGATGGCCGGAATATCGAGGGGGTTGATCTCAACAATGCCATTCTTCCATTCCTTGGGAGGGGCATGAATATTATGTGACTTGGAGTAGGCGCGGATCTTGGCTTGGACGCATTCTTTCTGCTTAAGTAGCATGCGGCCCATCTCGAGGTACCGAATCCGAGGCAACATGGAGCACTGCATGATGGTGCCTCCCTCGTAGTCCTTGATATAACCCATCCATACTTTCTTATCAAGAGTTATCTCTTTTGTGAATCCCTGCTTCTTAAAATAGCCAATCGCATAGTTATCGGCGTATGTTAAGAAATGCATTACATCACTTGTAGCCTTGACATAGTCCTTGAGATGGGACATGAGGTGGGCACCGTAACCCTTGACTTGCTGGTCAGAACTAATGGCGCAGAACACGATCTCGGCGAAACGGCGACCCTTGAATGGGCGATACGTGATGCCTCCCACAACCTCGAGGGGCTTCTTGACGATGGCGATGGACAAGTGAGTGCGGTCGTAAACGAGTCGCGCGATGTAATCTTTGGGCATCTTTGGAAGTTGCTTCTGGAAAATACACTTGAGGCCGGTGAGAATGATGAGCGATTCGCGCTCGTTGTCGTTGTTGACCACTCGGAATTCGATCTCGCCATTGCGCTCTTCGATAACAGCCGGCTGGTGGGGAGACAACCATCAGCATAATGCGCGCGCAAAATGCGCAAGGTAAACCCACCTTTTCGGGGAACGGGATCGCCTTTATCGCTGGCTTCTTGTCCGGAGGTTCGGCAGAGTCATCGTGCTTGATGCGCTTGGATGGGGTTGGAGAGGATGGATCATCCTCGGCTCTGCGTTTACCATCTAGGGGAAAGATTCGTTAGTGGTATATTACTTGTCGCGATTGCATGAGACTAGAGCTCACTTTCTTCCGACATGGCTGCAGCGGCGCAATCACCAGTCGAGTCCAGTCGCTTGGACTCGACTGTCTGTAGCTGAGGAAGTTGGTATGATATCGGAGAAGCGTGGAGAAGCATCATGAGAGCGGAGAGTCGCATCGGGAAATGGGGCCCGTGCGCTGCTTATGTCATGCCTGGTGCAGCAAGCTGTCAGGAGTGTCCTGGCGCTAAGCCCTTTTGGTCTATGGCCACGATGCGCCATCGTAAGCTCGTGAAGCTTCCCCAGAGCCTCTCCTAACCAACTGCAGCTCGAACTTTGCAAGTTGGTACTGCCAATCCATCCCACACCGCGCCAAACTGCCTCACGCTCTCTCAACAAACGTCTTTGCCGGCCCGATTTTGTCCTGCAAATCTTAGCACATGGATTCTTCGCTGCATGAGGTCTGGCAAGCTGCTGCTGGCAGTCCCTTCTTCCCTACCGTGAATAAAGGAAGCCAGTTCTGGGTCGCCTTTCTGCTGCTTCTGCTCGGATTCTCTCTGACGGGTGTTTTTGCCCTGAGTATGTGCCACTATGCCCTCACCGGACTGATTCCTTTCTGACCATTTCCAGACCGATCGCTTGTCAACGTCCCTGTGCTGGGCATTCCGGCATCTCTCGCTATTGCGTACGCCTCTTGCCAACGCCTATCCATTGTCAACTCAACATGCTGATTCTTGCAGGTTCGGAGTCGTCTACATGTTCTGTGCTGTCGGAGTCTACGTCTGAGATACCCCAAAAGTCCCAATTTCGGTCGGTTTCGTGTACAATAGTTGGAGCAAACAAGAGAAGACGCCGCTGCGCGCCCCATTGCATTTCTGCCATTTTTGAACTTCTAATTCACACCCTTTTCATCCAATCCTAACAGCGGCTTCGACGGTATACGAGATGGCTCCCGAAGCTCAGCCCATTTTTCGCGCTGTCGCGACCTCAACAAGGCCGTTGTACCAGCTATTAAAGTGCATCAACTTTGCACCCCGAGTTCACGTCCAAATCACAGAGGAAGGCGTTCGTTTTGCAGCCGATCATGCGCGAGTGATGCAAGGTACGGGTAGAGAGCTCGATACTGCAGCCAGGATCCGAAACTGACTGAGAGTAGGAGTCGCGTTCCTCGATAAGGCTCTATTCTCATCATATACTGTCAACTTGCCTACTCAAGAGGGCGATGAACCCCCGGAACTCCCCAACTTTCAGCTTTCATTATCCTCGGTCCTCGAAGTGCTCCAGATCTTTGGGGCAGTCGATGTGGCCACCCGCGCTCAGAAAGCAGACCAGGATCCTTATCGAAGCAATCTCCGGAACTATCGTCCCGACGCCTTTAGCAACCAAACACTGGGGATATCAGGAACCTGCACACTGATGTACTCTGAGGAGGGAGATCCTTTCAAGATCACAATCGAGGAGTCGGGAGTAAAGACAACAGCCTCTTTGACAACCTACCTACCAGAAATACCCGACGATATCCCCTTCGATCGCAACGATCTCGCCTTCAAGATCATTATGCAGTCTCGGACTCTTCTTGACTCACTCGCCGAGATTTCTCCAACAGCCCCGACGAAACTGACAATCACCGCCGTAAAGACGTCACCTTTTCTGTCACTGGCTGGTATCGGGGATCTTGGAAGCTCCGGTGTGGACTTTGCTCGAGGAAGGGATCTCCTGGAGACATTTAGCATCCAGGAGCGATGGTCACAGTGCTACAAGTTTGACTTTGTCAAGAGTTCGTCTGAGGCGATGCGGATCGCAACCAAGGTCAGCTTAAGAGGTGATGGACAGGGTGTCTTGAGTTTGCAGTTTATGGTCGACGTAGAGGGCGGCAAGCGCAGCTTCTTGGACTTTCGGTTCGTGCCTTTCATTCAGCACGATGATGAGGATGACGCAGAGGGTGATGGAGGGGCTGACTAGAGGCGGATGATGGACAAATTTCTCAGTACATTGACGTTGATCTGAAAGACATTGACTCCCAACTAGCCCCTGCGTGTTTCAGGTCCAGTGTTAGCTCACCTTCGATGGTCCCAATACCCAAGTCAAAACCATAACTACCCTTTAGCTCAGGTATCCAAGCTACCCCCAAAACGGGCACAAGCTCTACTTGGCCTGGATAGCGGATACGCCCGCCGGTCCATGTGTAAGTTAAATGCAGAATATGTGTTCTCTGGAGTCTGGAATATTCGTCATGACAAATGTTGGTCTGTCTATGAGGTGCCTGGGGCCTCTACGGCCGTGCTAGACGCCATGGCTTCGCACTGAATTCCCTTGATCAGCCTGTGGAATCCAGACCGCAGGAATCTTAGACTCCTGAGGACTAGCATCCACTCACCGGGCTAAACCGCCATGATTGGAATGCTGGAATCAGCCGCTCCCCTTGCATTTGCATGACAGTGATGGAACGAGGCCAAAGTTGGGTTGTTGAAAAAGGGGTTGATGCCCTCTGGGGCTCTAACAGACCAGAGACATCTTCTACGAAACCATCAAGGAAGAGCAAGACTCTGATCAGTTTCGCATATCGAACGTACTAGGCAGAACAGTCGAAGCCTGAATCTTTTGACCCCTTTCTCTCTCAACATGGCCCAATACCGGGAAATCAAGATTGTCATGTCCTCAAACCACAACACGAGCACAATCACCACAAACAAGACCCAGGGGCCCATGTGGCGCGCATCCATCATCAGCCCCGTCAAGTCATGGGCTGCGAAGCTCTTTCGCAACAAATACACTTGCGTCGAAACAGAAGATGAATTCGAGCCGTTGCTGGAGGAGAAGATGATGTATATGCCAAAGCCTGCCGGAACCTCATTCCTACGGACGGCGACATTACGGTCAACGAAGAAGTACAGCCGGATGCCCTGAAATCCCAGGACATGTAATATCCGGGGAAGCATGGCCTGCAGCCCGCTGCAGACACACCTCAAAAGAAACGATGAACGATGATGACGATGGTCCTGGGCGCGAGCAAGAAGACTTTATGACGAAACTATGCAACATTTACATATCACAACAGCGAGGAGAGAACTTTTGGTCTAAACTCAGAATACAATGTACAAAAACATGATTACCATCGATCTCGAGGTAATTAGGAAAATCATGTGGGCGGCGATTACGGGTTCGTGGGCTGGGTTTCAGGAAGAAGGGCATGGGGCGGCGAATAATTAACTACACGTATCATTTATCGACTGCATATAATTGGATTCTGGCTCTTCTACTTGAATCTCTCAAGAGAACTATAGCAGAGCTAGGGGTTTGAGCCCGTCATCGGGTGCCTTCATCTCCCGTTCAACGTCTAATATGTGGCTCTGTCTATACTCAATTCCATGACCCCGTCGGAGCCATCATTTCCTTGATTGCCACTGTGTCAAGCAGAGAGGGCAATATATGCAATCGTAACGGCCCGATTGTTCTGTCTTGGCCTTGAAAAGCACAACAATAAATATCCAGTGACGAGTAGTAAATGTCATCGGGGTCTCTCAGAGAGCGCGGGCTTCAAATGACGATTTGATCAAGTGCGAGATGTGGGCTCATTATCTGTTAAGTCCGACCGATTATGTGAGGCTGCCAAATTTAGAAAGACTTCGTATCGGGCCATACACTTACAGAGAGGCACATTCTTGAACCCTTGGCGGATGCCCCGCGCGATAGACGGGAAATGGCCACAGAGGGCAAATTCTGCGACGTGCCTCGCGGCTCTTGTCGAATTAGGCATGAGCTTCCTTTGAGAGGAGAGAGAGAATAAACGCCATCGGAGGATGTCTATGTATGTATCAAGGTTACACGGGGCGAGGCAGGCTGCTCCAGGTGTTGTTGAGTGTGGAGATGGGTGGCTGTGCGGATCCTACGAATGGATGTATAAGCTGGCCTCGGAAGGGTGTAGTTGAGGGACGTTGGCACGTGGAAAGGCAAATCGGTCTTGATTTCGATTGCGGTTCCAACTGTGCTTTGATTTCTGAACCCAGACTAGGTCGAATTGTGATCTGTGGTGTTGGTGTGAGGGATACGTGGAAGAGGGTGGCCATGAAATGATTATCACAATGGATTGTGTGAGACAGACATGGACAGATTAGCACAGAAATCCCAATCAAGCTTGATAACGATCAACGGGACTACAATCACTTGAAAACATGTTTTAATTTTGAGTCTTTTTCCTATAGTAGGAAAAAGCAACTCGGAGTTTATGATAGATGGCATACCTGTTGTTGTAGAAAAATATACTGTGTGAGATGATCTGGCACGGTACATTACACTGCCACCTTCTTCTGCACCCAACTGCTGCCCAGTACCCATCTTGATCCTTGGCGCGAGGATCAGGATTGCATCTTGAGCATTGCAGCTGCGCTTCCTTCTGCGCTTAATGCCGACGCCGGCCCATCTCCAATTGTTCCTTCGCGCGGTAGGAGGATCAATCCTTTCCAGCTCGAACCTTCAACCGGATCTCGATTCTTCCGGCCATGGCTGCCTAAGGTACTGGCCGAGTCCGACGGGCTCACCCAGAGATTACTCGTCTCGGGTCACCCATCCATTACTTTTCTGCAAGAGCCCGAGTCCGAGCAGACGTCACTTGTCTCGAGTGCGGGCCACCAGCGAATACGCTCTCTTCCTAGTCTCCTCATCAATGCACGCGGGAGAGCACCTTTCCCGTGCTCCACATCCCAGGGTCGCCGACAGGGCCAGCACCGTTACCTTAAATCATTGCCGTGACGGGACCAGCCTCCGTCCTTGCACGGCCACTTCCATGCGAGACATGCGTGCAAGACCAGGGCATAGGTGCGGCTGAGGACGAGGCCGATCATCTAACTTTGGACTCAGGGCTCTCTCTTGCGGCTGCAATGTCCCGGCGGTAGTGGTGGTGACACAGATACAGACAAACCGGGCGCTCCGCACGGCTGACAGTTGAATCGCTCCCATTACGACACTTACATGCAGCTTCCCGTGTCTCGAGAATCCTTTGCTGGGGTCGGTGAACACATCTCACGCTACTGTGATGCTACCAGCCTGTCATGAAGCATCAGAGTCGTACACGGTGTCCCAACATTGTCCCCGTGGCCGTCGACCCTGCCTGCCCTTGTTGTATGGCCCATCTACCTCTGGGGCTGTTCACCGACCTCCCGGGCTCCAAGTCTGCCTGTCCCGTGAACCAACCTGGTGTATCGTGTGGAGCGGAACGTCGCACAACACATATTGCTGAGGGGCAACTACATGAGCAATACGAACTGGGGGCCTCGAACTGCGAGCCGCTGGTCTGTCGTCGGCCTGATTAGACGGACCTGAATAGCATCAGCCACATCGGACCCAGAGCCAATGGGCACACTGCGAGAAACCCGGCATATGTTGGAACCAGCTTGCCTGCCCTGCCTGCCCTGCCTCGCCTTGCCTGCATCTGCTTGCAGCTTGCGGTGGGCAATGCCTGCTCCACCACACCAGCATCTGACCCTGGTACGCCCGTCCAACAAGATCCATGATACCCGCTTATAGCGCAAGCAGCATCACAGCAACGGGGCCAGAAGTCGAGTCGCATCGTCTGAGTCCGGTCGCACGGTATACGTACAAAGGTATTTGATTTGCTCTACGCCAGATCATGGCCATCGCTCAAATGCTTGCAGACTCAAATCGCCTCTGGCTTCCGTATCCGGGTCCGCTGAACTTTGGTGCCCGTCTAAACCAGCCTCGAATCCGGCGACTCGGGATTACATCGTTAGCATCGTCGTGCTACAAACTCACTTCAACTTCTTCCACCGCGCCTCCTTCTTTTCTTCTTCTTTACCTCAGAGCTATGTGAAACCTTCTCTCGATTTTCTTTCTCGTTTCATCATCTGCAGCGGCTTGCGCTGTGCGTCCCGCCAGCCAACATGTTAAACCGTCCTGGTTTTCTCATACGGCGACTTATAACTCCCCAACGCCCACAACCACAACCCAGTGAGGGCGACGGCATCGAAGATCGCCACGACTTGACAGATTCATGCGACGAACTGAGTTCTTGCTGCACCAAGAAGTCTTCGAGCAAAAGGTCGCGGGCGGCAAAGTCACGGCTGCCAGTTCCCAAGAGGAAGTCCTCGGCGCCGGCGCCAATCACCACTCAAAGAATACCCAGCGTCCATCACATCTCGAACCCGGTGCCTCCTCTCCCTGCACACCGCAGCTACTCTGCTTCGACCATCTCTTTGCGCAGCTGCGAGAGGGGGCGGAATGCCGCCCTTGAAGCTCTCACGGGGAACGCTCCCGCAAACCCAAGGGCTGCAAGCAGTCTTTGTCTAAGTGAGCACGGGCGAACCCACCCACATTCCTCAGAGCACACGCGCCCTTCATCACCAAGGAATGAACCGCTAAGCCCCATCAACGATGCACAACTGGACACAGATTCGCCGAGACCGCCTACTCTTTCTTTGTCCGACCATGGCGCTGATCACCATGATGCTGAGCCAGAGCCAACCGACAGTCAGCTCGTGTACAGCATCCATGGCAGTCAAAGCCCAGGCCAGTCAACCGACAGCGTCGACCGCCTGATCCGTGAGACGGACGAGGCCTTCAAAGCTGTTGGTTCCACACTTAGGGAAGCTCGGCGATCCTCACAGGCTTCTGTGCTGTTGCCATCACCCCCGTCGCCGCCAGGAATTCCCACGTTTCACAAGCATTCCAAGTCGATGCCTCTACCTACAGGCTTCCACAGACACTCTAACAGAGCGAGGGAGGACTCGTCTGCATCGTCTTCTCTGCGATCATCACCAGATAGACGGGCCTCAGTAAAGAAACCGCAGAGGAAGAAAAACCACCACCATATTAGCCATATTGGCCATGTTGGGACCCGTTTCTCAAGGTCACCAATCCGAGCCCCGCGATGGACCTTGTCAGAGAATGTGACCGACATCCTGACAGGCCAGCGTTTCAGGCGCATCGAGGCCGATGAGATGCTAACGCCCGATCGCATTGAGGCCCTGAGAAAGAAACGAGAAGAGGAGCAACAATTGGATGACGAACGTCTGAAACGCCGATACTCGAGCGACTCGGCCCGCAGTATAGAGTCAGATAACTCCGAGACCGACGTCGAACCATTCCACCTCGACGAACTAGCATCTAGAATTTCACTCGCAACAAGGCCTGTGGAGAATTCCGCGACAGTCATCGACGCAGCACCTCCCTCTGTAGCCCCTGATTTGGATGTTGTCCACCAAGACTTTTCGAAACATGACGGAGAGACAGGAGACGACGAGTCCATCAAGAGTGCTCAATATAAAGAAGACGACCTCCCAGAAGATTCGGTCACTCCTCAACTTCCGCCCAAGAACCCTGCACGATTCGGTCTGGAACCGCTTCGTAAACTTCCATCAATACCCGAAGTCATGGTAACAACACCGGATAACACGCAACTACAGCCGTCAATAGGTCGCGAGAGCCAAGCCAAAACGGACTTGAAGGCCGAGGAGAATGATGACTTCTTTTACCTCAAGAGCACGCCATACACGCTCACGAACCCTTCGTTTCGTCATGGACCAATCACATTCGCAAAATCCGATATGGGCAAGAGTATCAAGACAGTGGATGACACGCTGGACTGGACAGCGTTCCAAATGGCAATCTTGGGAGGTGCTGGAGACTTGCTCCAGGACATGTCGAGTGAGGAGGACACAAAACAGGTTGAAGAGATCTCGTCATGGTTCGAATCGTTCGGCTTCGAGACTTACGGGGTGCTGATCCCCGAAGACGTGCCCTCGATGCGGTCTTCATCGCGCAGCACGCTATCGTCAACGCCGTCAACCATCGACACGGACATTGACCTGCCGATCCCGGTGGGTGCTGAGTTCCCTTCCGGGTTCTGGAACGCCCCGGCGCCCGGCCAGGCCCTAGACAAGGCTAAGTTCTTTAACAGCACAGGGCTAAAGCGATGGGTCGGCGAAAGACGTCGCAAGCGTCACTCGTCGCACAGCTCGGCGGAAAGCTTACCACCGAGCCCGATGATGCCGCTCGTAGTTCATATGGGCGATGGCGACGACGATATTCCGGATACAGTACCGATGGGATATAACATGAGCCACGATCTAGGCGACTTTTTGCGGTGGGAGGCTCAGAACGTGTATGCGTCCGAGTTTTGCACATCGCCTTGAGGGTGATTTGCGTCCGTTCTTTTTTGTTTCTCGTCTTTCTATTTGCTACTTGATACCTGGTGTTTGTTGGTTCTGGGAAGCCAACGCTGCATGAGCTCTATAGCTCCAGATACCTATGCATTGGAGGCGCTTACAGCATTGATGGGGAGGATGACGGAGACGAGGCAAGATGAGAGGGAGGACTGATGTGCTGACATGTTGATACGATATGTAATGCAGATAGACGAATGAAAGAATATGACGTTGTTGATGAGGCATTTGAGTGACATCTTGTCAATTAACCTCGCCAAGTGAATCAAGAGTGTATCAAGCATGAGACACCTTGACGTTTGGTGTTTAGTGGACGGTACGTACCTCGAGATGGCTTCCCCACAACGTTAGTTAAGGAGTCTCCACCATATGTTTATCGATCTCAACTTAACCTCGACCCTTGCATCCGCCATTGCAACTCTAAAGAAACAAAGACAAGACGAAACAGAAATAAACGGCCATTCCCTCTTTTTTCTTCTTTCTTATTCCTACAAAGATTATTGACTTTTGTAACTCTGTTGCCTGGCACAAATCTGCACACATAACTAAGCCACCGTCGTCTTTTTAACAACAAACAAAGAACCACTCAATACCACCGCCATCGAGGACCAAAAAAGGAGACCCCGGGCATCAAAGGACAAGATAAAGGATGCTCCGACGCCCCGCAACAACTCTCCACATCACCTCGGAGGACGTGGCCGCCTACGAGGACCGGCGCGCCCGTGAGGCCCTCATCGCAGCGCAGCAGGCGCGCAGGGCTGCCGCGGTGGCTGCCGCTCAGCAACAGCAGCAAGGCGGCGCCGACATGGACGGCCTGAATCAGGCGCTGCAGGAGAGGGAGAGGGAGGAAGAGGTCAGGAGGGCGAGGGAAGAGAGGATCGGTGTTGGGAGGAGGCGATGAGAGATGTCGACTTGACATCTGGCACGTGAAGTGTAGAGAGAACGTTGGATCCGTGGACGCCTCAGTCCGACTTGACCAACTTGGCTGAATACGCACGTTGAAGATGGGAACTTCATAAACTCGTACACTACCCATTGGTCTACTCATGATTTGACTTCCATTTACTCATTCGTATTACTGTCACTGTGACTGTTGTTGTATGTACATATAAAAAGCTCGGCGTGAGCAACAAATCGGCCGTCAAGAACAACCTCCGTTTCCAAACCCCAACCTTTTCCCCAGGCTCTTTCTCCCAATGATACAAGACACACGTCATTATATACAAAGATGGGGCACCATGCCCCCTTTTCCCATAAACTACCCATCAAATGCTGCTATTAATGACACATGCTGAAGTACAACTATTCACGATGGCCACGCCACCCTGCTCTTCTACGTGGATGCTTTATCCTCTTCGGTTAAGGAACGCCCAGAATAACACCGTCATCCACGCAACACGCCAGGTCGTCGTCCACAGCTCACGTCCCACGACGCCCAGGGCTTTCCTGCCCCCAACGCGCCGCTCCTGGCCTCCTGTATCGAAGAGACTATCGTCGAGATGAATCCGCGGCCCGCCGTCGGCTCCCCATCCCCAGCGCTTCGCATTCCGGCCTCCACCTGCACCCCGCCGGGCCTGCCATCGGGGTGATGCCGATGGGGCCGGAGAGGTACTCCGGTTGTTGCGTGGCGCCGCGGCAGAGAGTCGCGAGGGGAGGTGGTGCGCTGATGTCCCTGACGAACTTGTCGTGCGCGAAGGGAAGGACTCAGGAGGGTCCATTTTGTCCTTGTACATGGGTAGTACGGTCGAAGTTGATAACTTCCCGGGCTCGAGCGCAAAGGGGGTGAGCGAGAGGGCGGGAACGAGAAAGGCTCGAAGAACGAGGAGGACGAGAGTGACGATGATGAAGACGACGTACTCCATGTACGTGTGGATCTGGTTGGGCAAAAGACACAGATGCGTCTGGATCGTTTGCTCTGGGGCTCCAGGTAGAGGCTTGCCCTTAGCGTCGACAGGGTTGTACATGCTGACCATGAGGAAGCCCGGTGTCGGTACGCCCATGGCCATGCTCATGCTCTTGACGGTGATTTCACGAACGTTCTCTTTGGCGTCAGAGTGCACCAACTCGCAGTAGTCGTGATCGTCCCCCGAGAAGACATGCTTGACGTTTCCAATGCTCTTAATCAGCTTGACCGAGTCAGCCTCGTTGAGGACGTTCTGGTATTGGTATCCAGCAACGACGCTGAGGGCATTCCGGTCGTCAGGAATTACTGGTTCTGTCTGGCCCTTCGGTGGCTTCGTCGGCGGCCAATGCTCGCGTTTAGGTCCGCATGGTGTGCCGGGTGCACGATATAGAGGGACGTGGGTAAGGAGGATCGTGGGGAAGTCAGGTCCATCGGAGCCCGCATCAGCTTTGGTGTTGGTGCCCCAGGCCGGGTTTGACTTGTCCAGCTCCTCGACGTCGTGGGGGTATCGCAGGCCTCCTTCAAGATCGTGCCAATGTCGCAGTTCCTCCTCGACAGCCTTCCGCTTCGTAACTTTGACGCCTTCCAGAAACTCGTTTACAGGCTCGAAAATTGGTCGCAGGTCGTGCTTATTCTTGTACTCGGACGTATCCGCGCTCAAGGAGACGGCGTCGACTGAGACGATGGTGTGGTTTCCAACAACATCGACGCGGTTTACATCGCCAAAGAAGGCGCCGAAGCGATCTCGAACCGGCACCTGGACCTGGGCGCCGAAACCCAGGTCGTGGTTCCCTGGAAGGCTGGTAACGAGCTTTCGCCCACGCTGCCAGGGCCCAGGCACGTCCCCTCCATCGTTCCACTTCTCAAAGAAGATATCTCCGAACCGCTCATACTCGTGCAACCAGAAATCCTCGCCGTACTTGTTATGCCACGTCTGAACCCACTTCTTCTCGTCTTTTGAACGGCCTCGACCCCATTTTGGGTCGACAAAGTTGCCCTGGCGCGTCTTCCACTCACGACCACCGTCGAATAGATCCCCCAGGAAGAAGATGCTGTCTGGGTGCAGTCGGCGTTGCAGAGCACCGTAGCCACGTCGAAGATAGTTGTCGGTAATGAGCACAGTCAAAGGGTTTAGGGGCCAAGGCCGGCCAGGATAAGAGTGAGGATCGATGAGCTGGGGATCGGCGACAAAGACGAGGTGGTGAGGAGTTGCCTCCTTGGGCTGTGGCATAGTTAGTCGGTCGTTCTTGGAGGGTGCATGATAGCTTTCTTGTCCATGGCTCCCAACAATGGCACAGGATCGCATCAACATACCCATTTCTCCCAATGGTCCCAGTCGCAGTTGGCAACTTTACTATCAAACAACCACCGCTCACCCCAGAGCAGTACCACAAACCAAAAGGCAAATAGTAGATGCGGAAAGCTTAACAGTCGGCGAGGCGTCATGTTACGGCGTAGTTGTCGCGCGGCCCGTGTACCCACAGATATGGCCATCCGCCGCCATGGACCAGCTGCCCATATTCCGACCTGGTGTCCTATCTGCTTCAAGTTCAACCACAGCACCTCAGCTACCGACAGGTCGTTGACGGGGATCTTGTAGCTGGGGCGGAACTGGCTGTTGCGGTTGCGGCGCGACATGATGGCGCCATGCCCTTGTGCTCGCCCAACACTTGCTGCTTGGTCGCGTGTCTCAGATCTTGTCTCCGTCGTCTATCGTGCTACGCTTATACGTCGTTCTTTTGGAGGGGTCGCGGGCTGTCGTCCAAGTCGTCGAGTCGATCGACGGTCCGGGGGAACAAGGAGCCCCTTGGGGGAGCCACAACGGTGTCTCGTTGGAAGGGCTATGTGACGTCGTGTCGTCGCGTCCACAATGCTATGCCGTAGTCGTCGCAGTCCTGGCCGCCTTTTCTTGTTGGAGTCGATGTCGATTGTTCAGAGGAGAAACAAGGTTAAAACAAGACAGTCGCCTGTTGTTTGTTGGCGACGCAGGCCGGCAGCTCCTCAATTTAGCAGCCACTCGACGTTAGCGGGACGGCAGCTCCTCTTGCTGGCTGCGTGACCTGCCCTGATTCGCCGGCTTTTGTCTCCGGCTGCAGCTTGCGAATTTCCGGGGGGGGGGGATGCGACGCCCTCTCGGGG
>JAADYS010002435.1:0-11279 GCA_012931995.1 Fusarium albosuccineum | reverse complement strand
GAATAAGCAAATAGACAGCTACACACCTCCAGTGTGTGCCATGGGACAACCTGCCCAAAACATTCCAAGAAGCAGCCGAGGTCACATTGTTCCTAGGCCTTGAGTATTTGTGGATTGACTCACTGTGCATCATCCAGAATGATGAGGAGGATTGGAAGATTCAGGCCGCTCAGATGTGCAGCATCTACCAAAATTCATATGTCACGCTCGCTGCTACGAGCTCCAGTGATAGCGATATGGGGCTGTTCTGGACCGTACCCAAGATCCCTATTGAGTCACATGGTCTGAGCCATAACCAACTGTTCCTCCGGCAAGCCGCAGATCACCTCTACGATGATAAATCAACAGACCCTGCAGTCAACCACGACTTTCCTCTCCTTACACGTGGGTGGGTGTACCAAGAGCGAATCCTAGCCCGCCGTGTAGTTCACTTCTCTCGTTTTGAGCTTCGCTTTGAGTCCATGGCCCCAGCTCCTCAATGCGAGTGCGGGCTACGGAGCGCCTGGTCAAGAAAGCGGAGCCACCAAGATACTTTGGCGAGCACCAGCTTAGAGGAAATCCGAACTCATTGGTACGAAATCGTGGGCGACTTCTCCTCGTTGCATCTCACGTATCACTCAGACGCTCTTGCAGCCCTCGCAGGGATAGCAAGGCAGTATGGTACAGCTCACCAGGCTCTCCTCGGCGGTTATGTGGCAGGGCTCTGGCAACACACCTTGCCATATGACCTGATTTGGTATGTCAAGAAAGGAAATCGAGGCAAACGGTCCGAGAAATACACGGCGCCAACATGGTCCTGGGCTTCAACTACGGCCGACAGCGAGATGCTCAGATTCGCCAGGAAAACCGAAGAATTTGAAGTGATCAATTTTGATGTCGATCTAGCTGGCCCGGATGAGTATGGGCCCATCAACTCGGCGCACCTAGCCCTACGAGGTTATTTCGCAATAGGGTCGGGGAAATGGGACGATGGATCAGGCTGGAGGCAGTATGTGAGGTTTGGTGCGGAGCCTGAGAACAAAGCATATCCTTTCCAGGCAGATTACAACTATTCTGAGTCCGGAAAAGAGTTCCTTCTGTACTGTATGAAGACGGGATTTGTTGGGGCTGGGTACCATGTCTGCTTGGTGCTTCGCCCTGTAGATGAGAGAGAGAGGATTTTTGAACGCATTGGGTTGATGTGGGAAGTACGGGCTGAAGATGTTGAGAGCTGGTTTAAAGACATGCATGACAAAGAGACCGTCAAAGTCGTGTAATCCAAGATTGTTTAGGCTTGAAGAGTTTTAACTCGCGTATACCAAGGCTCCGAGAAGGGTTTGTTTACAAGACTAGACATGATAGAGACTTATTACTGGTGCTATGCAGAGAAAGTCATCTTTTCACGTGATAGTAAAGATCGATAGCATTTGAAAATGCATATCAGCTTCAGCATAGGTATGTTATCACAAGATCATATGTATGATGTTATGATATGATAATATTAATATGACTAAAATTATTTACTTAACATCTTAGTAACCTTACCTAATAAAGGATAATAACTATTTAGACATTTTTCTATTTCTCTTACAGTCTTTAGGGGGTTATCGCTGAGAACTACAGAGGATGTGTAGCGTACCTAGCCTCCTGTGCTCAGTTGTTCAACCCACCTGGGGCAGCGACAATGGTGGGGGTGTGTTATGGATGTTTTGCCACTAACCAGCACCCAAGCGACTTGCACATTGTCCCGTGAGCCAATCACATCCAAACAGATCATCCCATTACCACACTCACAGCACTAGAAAGGCCTGTTTCTAGGTTCCCCGCTCTGTGGCTTTGCCGTGCAATACACAACTCTGTAGCAGTGACCTCTATCTAGTTCGGCAGTGGAGTGGCAGCACCTTGGCATACTCCCAGCTGCCAGATTGAGCCACTTTTGCGAAACGGCTTTCGCCCGTGCGATGTGTGAAGCCCGCTGTTTGCCTCGCGTTTTCCCAATCTACGAGGTGCGTTATACATAACGACGTGACGACATAACTTAACCAAGCACTGACAAAGAGCCGCGCTATTGCATGCAGGCAAGATGCAGCTTGGGGGAACGATTGGCCACGAAAAAGGGCCCTCCAACTCTGCATTCAAGGCATCCACTGACGTGGCAAGGCAGTCAGCTGTGCAGTTCGCCTTGAGGCACAGCATGCATGGGTCCATGGGCATGCGGCTGGCACATCCTGCCAAGGGCATCACTCACTCATGCCTGAGAACCACACACAGTCCATTCTCACATTGATCCCCCAAATGTCAAGATGGCTCAAAACATAGAGTCAATTGGCTCCATGAGCCAGAGCTCCCAAACCTCATCTTCTGTTCATCCTATCCCGGAAGGTATCATGTTCAACAACATTTTTCGAATCGGCCCGAATCGCTTCTCAGAGCCACGCCGATGTCTACGAGGTCAGCCACATGCAAGACAGCAGCGACAGGAAATACGAAGCTCGAGTCTTTGACTTGCGGAATCTATCGCTATCATACAGGCGATATAGAACTCGTGCTATGAATAGACTGTCAAAAAGATCCATCTTTCACGCCTCTTGGAATGGCTTGGATGTCATCATATACATGACTGGACCTGCAGAGCCACCCCCTGATGCAGTCCCTCAAACGAAAGATGACAACTCGATATCAACAGACACGTTATCCCAGTCACCTAGCTTCGACCGCCCAGAGACAGCATCAAAGGAAGTAACCGATCAGCAACAGGAGTCACGAAGGGAGAAGCAAAGGGACAGAAGGCGAGCAAAGAGACAAAAAAGACGCGTTGAACGGTATCTCAGTAGCCAGGCCGCCTCAGAATTCACGCAACCAATTATTCCCCTCCCAGAATCAAAGTATCCAAATCATCACGAGGTGGACGATCAAGAATTTGCCATGTTGAGCGTTCTACTTGTAGCAGGTGCCCGACCCGAGGATCAGAGATATCTCCACCACACCCCTCTCGCGACCGTCGATTATCCCTTCGAAGGGACAGCCAACCATATTACAATTGACACACAAGAGTACATCTCTGGTTCTATTCAGATGAAAGAACGTGAAATCATGTTTCTTCGCCAGCAATACTGGAAATTACAACCAGTTGTCGAGCGATGGCGCACAGAGAGTAAAGCCTTGGGTGGAAAACAACACAAACTCGGGAAGGGATCCGCTGAATGGAATAGCAACCAAATAAACGATGTTATACCATTCATGCACAAGTATCACGGGCTGAAGGCAGGACTCCCTGTGTTGTTGGACCTCATTCGAAGAAGAGAGGAGGAAGTGCAAGCCATGAAACGGCGTTTGATGCTTGCCCAGAAAACTCGTGACGAGTAGAAACAAGCTTTGGGAAAGTTCAGGGGAGGCAAACTGGTTTCCGACTATCGAGAATGGATGCTCGAACAGGTTGATGTATCAACAACAGATAGCCCAATCCCAACCAAGATAGCGTTAGAGGATTTGGCTACACACGAATTGCCAGATCTTCTCAATTAACAGAAGCGACCCACAAGCTAATCATTCATCCACGAAATTATTTTTATATTCAGCTTTATAGTTTGCCAGTATCTTCTTGTTCTAGGTGCTGCTTTGTGCCTGTTACTTTCTTCCTGTAGTACTTGGAACTGGGTATCTAGGACAGATTACAATGAAGCTAAATCTCGTGGGCGAGATTCGTAGTATCTACGAATCCCTTTTAATGTTTTTTTATTTGTTCATTTCTATGTTACATGTACCGCTGTAGTCAAATGACCTACAAAACTGCCCGCTTCCGGATGGTAAATATCTACCAAACTGGGTTTGCACCCCTACTATACTAGTCTATGTCTAGATTCCAACAGGCCGTTTCTCATCAGTTCATTCCTCTGGTGGTTGAGGTATTTGACAGGTCGGTCATCGGCGAGTTCTTCTGCCACTTTTCGGTTCAACCTCTGGTTCGTAAAGAGGAAGATCCGAATGAGCAAAATTCAAGTCCAGATTCACCGACAAGCAAGATCATCCAACGAATCACAATCTGGAACCAACAGCCCAACCAACCTCAACTGCCTGCACTTACCTCGTAGAACACGAACTCGATTGACAGAAGACAGATTACAGAGTAGCAAGCTGATCTCTATAGGGACACAAGCTCCGCTCATTGTAACCAGTCAACTGTCACTCCAGAATACAAGTCCTTTCCCGTCCAACTGATTTTCCAGTTTTTGGTGGTCTTCCTCTCTTTCGTTGTATACCGCATGTTTCGACGTGGTTGAGCATCTGACGATCCGCTAATGGTTGGGGGTCGACGACGTGTCCGCAAGAGCATATGTACGGGTCATCACCTCGGCAGCTGAGTGCCTTGACATGATCCCGGAAGATGTATTTGCGCCGGAAAAGCATTCCACAACGGCATCGATATGACTCAGACGAGTGCCTCATGGTGGTTGTCAAATGTCGCCTAAAGTCTTTCCGCCTCTTGAACCGAGTGTCGGGGTCGCAAACGCCGCAGTAGTACGGTCGCGTGGGTTCAGCATCTGGCTCGCTATGCAAGGACTGGATGTGATCGCTGAGAGTCTGTTAGCAGTGGCTTGAGCGAACGTGACTTTAGTACTTACATGAGCTGATCAACATCATCAAAGGATGTTGGACAATGGTCGCATGCATAGCGCGATTGAAGTTGCGGCGGGGTAGCCGATTGACCGATACTTGAGGGTGTTGATGAATATCTTGAAGAGCTCTGGGATGATGATGGGGATCGTCTTTGGTCGGAACGCAGTGATGGGTCGGTGGTATTGCTATTCTTGACGAGAGGGGGGGTGGACCACTGCCGCGAGGCAAGAGGATTGGGAGATAACGAGTATTGAGGGGAGTCATAGCCTTCAAAGCCATCGGAAGAGACGTCAGGGTCGGAGACACTTGATGGATCGTCACTCAAAGCGTCAAACTGTTCCGACGTCGCCTTCCATTGGCCCAACAAGGCAGTGTCGCACGAGGGTGCATCGTAAAGATACCAGTAGAGGTGGTGGTCGTCGGACCAGCAATGCTCTAAGTGATGATCATAGTCACGACTAGCGATGTTGAAAGCGCCGGGATTGCCGGCGCTTCAACAACGCTATGGGGGTCTTGAAAGCACGTCTGCGGTAGACGTTTTGGTAGCCGATGTGGGCCTGGGGAACAGGATGTTAGCGGTCGTAGTTGAGGTCTCTTAAATCCACCGGGGCGCAGTAAACGATGATAACTTGCCGATAGTTGGGTTGGTAAGCGGTGCGATGTCTCGTGGTTTGCTAAGGCAGAAGCTCATATGGGTGTAAAGAAGAATGAAAGGAAAGAATTCAGGCCGATGGGTAACAGCCAGAGAAATAATGATGCGGGGACAGGGGGACTCAGCTCAGCTATTCTAGAGAGACTCGAGTTTTCCACATCTGTGGCTGAGACGCCCAATCCAGCCGAGGGCCCTTTTTCTGATTCGTTGATGACCAGTGCTTGTGATGGCCCTTTTTCTCATTGGGTCGCCATGAGCTAGCAACACCCACATCCGTTGCCGTCGCCTTGGATTACGTGGAGATCAGCCCTGCGGCTTTATCAGTGTTCACTAGAGTTATTCTCCAGTAGCATTTGAGCCACCATCCCCTGTTACGGGGCATATTCCGGACGACTTTGGCTTCCAGGGCTCTTTATCTGATTGGCTGTATTCAGCCAGGCCTGGCTGAAACGACGACAAACTCGACAAATGCCCCCCAACATCCAATCCAAGCAAGGGCCCTTGTCTTAGATGGCCAGGTTGGCAGACTTTCCTATAATACTCTACATCACGACGTGAACCAATACGAAAATGGGCCCTTCTTTTAGGCGGCCAGATTCAGCCCAGCACCGGAAGTTCATCAGGAACCCGCCAGCGAATCCGAAAAAGGGCCCTAGAATTCGTATAGAAGAGTGGTAAAGTGAAGAGGTTGTAATTAATTCACCCATTGCAGAACCAGCAAGGTCAATCAAATTCACAGGTACATAAATGCTACCCATGATCCTTCTCCCAAGCCGACATTTGCGACCACCATCACGCCAAACATCTCATAGGTTTCAAATACCACTTGGTCACTTTGAGAAACATTCCTTGCACATCATTCCGTCCTCTGTCCAGCCCACATCTCGCACAAGATTCATAATGAGCGAGAATCAAGATCAAAAACGTACCGGTACGTTCCCACACCTTGTCGTTAACTCCGCTCTAACATTTTGCAAGCGCCATCACCGCAGAACCAAATCACAAGCTATCAAACACTTCAGTGGCTTTCTATGTCAAAGGGCGAGGATCCCTGGAGTTCAGTATCCTGCCTAGCCGAACCATCGTCAACTCCACTTAATTTGAAAGTCAAGATCCCCGGGCATGCTAGTGCTAGCCTCATGGCAACAGCTGGATCTGCGGATGGCCAGGATGGTTCGAAGTAGGTCTGATAAGACAATAACGTACATATAGCTCATACAAATGGTGGAGAGTGGTTATCTAAACAACGGCCTCTCCTTCTATCTCTTGCAATGGATGTCCATCACGATCATGATGTCCCAGGCCATCAAGATGTAGAAGGCCAACTAGTTCAATATGATAGAAATTTCTTTCACCACAAATACGATTGCACCCAACCCATCCGATCAAGGTAGGTTTTCGCGCTTTGCCTTTGGTATGTACAAGGACTGTACCAGCTGACGATCTCCATAGGAAAAACTAGTTGAATGCAAGAGCCGTCGTTGAGTTTGGCAAACAAATCACGCTGGAACAGCCCGTTTGTGAACTCTAGAAGTGAAGAGCACCTGGCTGTCGACTCGATCGTCATAATTTCTCTGTCCTGGTGGCTTTCAGTCCCCCTCGTAAGTATTAGGTGGTAGATCATGATCCAGGCTGCGTGATACGCTACTGACGGATTCGTTGAACAAAAGTCGCCACCGTCGAGCCACATTCCTTCGCTCACAACACCAGTATCCTCGAGATGGAATGGAAAGTGATGCCAGGCTGTTTCTTGGATTAATCCAATATCTTCCTCGCCATATGATCGTTCGCTCGCTATGACACTCTCAATGATAGCTTGTAGGCGCCCCGGTAAAGAATGCTCATACTGCTCAAATGTTGAAAATTTGAGCAGAGATGACAGCTCGTAGATTGTGTCTAGTAGAGTGTCTATTGCTGACTTGCTAGACTGCGCAAATGGAACAGAGCACCAGTCTGGTCCAGAGAACCTTGACGTCAGATGGGTCCGAATCGATGCATGAGCCTGTAAACAGCAATGTGAGCATACATATAGCGGCATCCACTGTCTGTAAAAAGGTCTGCTGGGCCATTTCTTACCATCATTAGTCTCAACGACCGGAACATGTGATGACTGGGACCCTGTTGGCAATTCTGCGGCCCTCTCAAAACCAGGAGCTCAACCGTTCCTCGCAAATGTGTAACCCAACTTCCAACCGTCGTTGGATTAAACATCTCATAATACATCAACATCAAAGACGTGCAGATCTCCCGCTCGGACGGTATTTCACATGGTTGTTCTGGGAACCCTTGGGCGTACCGTTGAATGCAAGCCTGTTGGCCTTGAAGAGCGCGCCGGTAACATCTATCGGCCTCTACACACAGCGGCTTCTGGTTCATCCTTTTGCCGTAAAATGCAAGTGCTGTCGCTCGGATCGACCATGCCGGGGTCGTGGAATCTGAGATCCAGGAAGCCAAGTATTGTGTCCAGGACTGAGGATTAAGTTGTCCGGATTTGGATGAAGCGGAAAGAGAGGTGGCCAATGTGGAAATGATGATGTGTTCAAACAGAGGCTTTTCAGATGGTTTAGCCAAGATTGTAGATTCTTCATAGGCAGCATTGTTTGGGTGTGTTTTAACACCCTCGGTGCTCTGGGAAGCATTGATCATGAAGATGCCTGTATAAACACCAGGGCATGGCTGTTTGATCCGCCTGCACGGAGAGCATGCCGGATGTTTCTCATCACACTGCTAGACATTAGCAATTTGACTCAATAAGACCCCAGACATGCTACTGACCTTGATCTTTCGCCGCAGGCACCGCTTGCAGCCTCTGCTTCTACTTACGGATCGTACCATTGTGGAGGGTCAATAGGGCAAGTTAGGTCTGTGCGATAGAGGCCTGGTAAAGTTGAAGAAACTGGAATATTATTGATCCGGTCTTCGTCAGCTTACACTGCTGTGTAAACACTTGCCCTGATTAGAAGTCTAGCCTCGTCCATCAACAATGTCAGCATGGAGTCAGATACACTCTGGCCCTTTTTCCATTCAGGCTGCATGGATAATGCGTAATAATAGATAGTTGCTATGAATGCTACTGGTCAAGATTAAGACAACTAGAACTGCTGTTTCTGGGCCGCATCCTGCAGAGGAACCAACCAGGATGCTCTCTCAGGCGCATACAGCTCAGCATCAATTTTTCCCTGGAGGTTCATCGCGTCCTTCAATGTCCCCGCCTGAACCAGTTTCAACCCTTTGAATTGAGGTGCCGTGGCTTCCTTCCATAAGGTGCCACCGCAATCGGGGCAAAAGAAGATGGTAAGCACCATTCCATACTCGTGATCAGCAGAGTATGACTTGGGCTGTCCGCTAGTAAGGGTGAACTTTTCCTCTGGGACCACAAAGTTGACTGTGTTGGTCCCCAGAGACTTTACGGCAGGGACCACAATAGCAGACAGCCTTGGCTTGCGTTAGACGACATGACAAAGCAGCGGAGACGAGCCAGGCAGTGGCACATTACCTTCATTACTGGCTCGTCTGTGTAAGAGTAGGCGCATTCTCCGCATAAGCAAGAGCCTGAATTCTGTGAGGCCATTCTGTCAGATTGGAAGAAAATGTGTTTAGGTCAGGAGACTTGGTAGCTTTGTGTGACATATAAGGTGCCCTAGCCAGGAGCAAAGGGACATTTATTCTTTTGCTATAGTTATAAGTCCTTATTTCTAAGTGGCTTAAATACTATATATATAAGTTACTAGCACTATAGGAAAGTTATATAGTTAAATCCCCCTCCCTAGCAATCTTAAGAGCACCTAAGGTCTTTTAGATAAATCCATAGAGAGCCTAAATATACTATATATTTTTACTAGAAACTAACTTTCTAGTAAGAAATAAGGGGTATATAATATATAAGGTGCCCTAGCTAGGAGTAAAGGGATATTTATTCTTTTGCTATAGTTATAAGTCCTTATTTCTAAGTGGCTTAAATGCCATATATATAAGTTACTAGTACTATAAGAAGGTTATATATTTAAATCCCCTTCCCTAGCGATCCTAGGAGCGCCTAAGGTCTTTTAGATAAATCCATAGAGAGCCTAAATATACTACGTATTTTCACTAGAAACTAACTTTCTAGCGAGAAATAGGGGGTATATAACATATAAGGTGCCCTAGCCGGGAGCAAAGGGACATTTGTTCTTTTGCTATACTTTGAGATACTGGTCGACGGCGTATTTCTAGACTTGCCCATCCGGTTCAACGAGCGAGGAAGCAGGCCATATTTAAGCTTGTCCCAAACACTCGCACGTGCCAACCATACTTAAGATGAATGATTTGAACTAACGGTCATAATGATAGCATTCCCAATCCCGTTAGTTTTCCGAGCAGTTCAAACCTCGAGTGCCCTGTCAGCCTTCATGATGAGAGGCACTCCAGGATAAGACCTGTCGGGCATTCTTGTGACAAAATCTCAATGTTTGGTACTATTGTCGCCTGCTTAGTCGACACTCTTGTCTCTTCACGGTAGCAAATTTTGGCAGAGTTACTGGCCAACTCGCCGAACTGAGACGGAGAAGGTCACCAACCATGTCAGATAGCTGTCACACGAAAGGCGGGTCCCACGTAAATCTGCATCTCGGAAAGCTAACCGTATTTGGTTCGTTTCTGCAACCGTCATGGCCCATGAGCAGTCCGAGCTTGGGCGGGGAGAAGTTGGGAGTGTCACGCGTTTGTAACAAAACCACGCTAGTCTTAGCTATTAAGTACCTAGATCAGGGGGTTCTCATCAAGGGTCTTGGGTAAAATCTAGGAAGATATTTGTAAATTTTCTAATAGAGTAAAGTAGACTTCTGATGATTCTATGATCATTTCTTAAATTCTTTACCTGACCTTACCTCAAACTCCCTAAACATGGTTTCACAGGCGGCAAACAATGTCCTACACACAATCGGCAACACGCCTTGCGTTCGCTTAAACCGAGTGATCCCAGAAGGATGTGCCGACATTTACCTGAAGCTTGAATATTTCAACCCAACCGGCTCATACAAGGATCGCATGGCAAAGTCCATCATCGAAGAAGCCGAGAGACGAGGCGGTCTCAAAGCGGGCATGACAGTGGTGGAAGCAAGCGGCGGCAGCACAGGGTCGTCGTTAGCTCTTGTTTGTGCAGCCAAGGGCTACAAGTGTTGCATTGTATCTTCAAACGCCTTTGCCTTGGAAAAGCTTCGAACCATGAGTGCTCTCGGCGCGCAGGTGGATATCATTCACAGCCCGTCGGGCAAGATCACAGCCGACCTGATCCCTTCGATGATTACTCGTGCCACCGAGTATTCTAAGGATGATCAAATGTACTGGACCGACCAGTTCAACAACAAAGACGCTTTTATTGGCTACCAGGCCTTGGGTTCTGAGTTATTGGACCAGTTCCCAAATGGAGTGGATGGGTTTTGCGGTGCCGTCGGCACTGCCGGGATGGCAGTCGGCGTCGCAAAGGTGCTCAGTTCCGATCACTCAGAATGTCGCATTGTGGTGCTGGAACCCGCATCGTCGCCTTGCATCTCTGAGGGTCGAACCGGGACACACCACATTGAGGGTATCGGAATAGGTATTCTCCCGCCGCTCCTTGATAAGAGCGTATATGACGAGGCTTGGGCAATCGATGAAGAGGAGGCACGCACAGTGTGCCGACGACTAGCTCAGGAAGAAGGGCTTTTGGTGGGAACCTCAACCGGGCTGAACGTGGTTGGCGCGATCAGACTTGCTCGAGAGCTAGGCCCCGGTAAGACGGTTGTCACTGTCGCGTGTGATACGGGGTTAAAGTATACCAACGGCGATCTTTTCAGTTAAATCCAAAAACATTAGTTTGTTTAAGTGGTAATAGTTAGTAAATAAACACGCTTTTTAGCAAGAAGCCTTAAGATAAGCTACCTACCCTAAAGATCTACTAATTTTGCAACTTTATTATAGATACTTAACTTCCCTCTTATATATTACTTCCTTAGTAACTACTATTAAAGAAGTTACCTAGATACCTATTAAAATACTAATAATATAATAATTA